>CM012443.1:34877253-34964753 GCA_003999625.1 Oryzias javanicus
TATCGCCCTCCCGGCCCGTATTCAGAATTTTTAACAGAGTTTTCAGATTTTTTATCAGCTGTTGTTCTACACTCTGATAATATCCTAATGACAGGAGATTTTAATATTCATTTAGATGACTGTAATGACTGTCTTGGGAATGCTTTTGCAGCCTTATTAGAAAATGTTGGTTTCACACAAAATGTAAATGAACCCACCCACTGTCACAAGCACACCCTGGACCTTGTTTTAACTTATGGCATAGAGATTAGTCATCTGAGTGTCCATCCTCACAACCCCATACTTTCTGATCATTTTTTAATTACCTATCAGTTTATATTAGAAAACACCATAGCTCCAGTGATTAAGAAAGAGCTGAAACGAACATTATCTGACCGTTCTGTATCTGAATTTAAACTCTCAGTCCAACCAATGTTTAGTAACATGTTAGATAAATACTCTCAGAGCTCTTTAAGGCCCGTTGATAATGAGCAGTTTGTCAATGATACCATGCAAGCCCTCAGAGGAACCCTTGATGCTGTTGCCCCTCTGAAACTCAAGCTTGTTAGACAAAACAGAGTAGCACCATGGTTTAACGCTGAAACACGTTCCCTCAAACAAATAACTCGTAATTTAGAAAGAAAATGGCGCCGTTCTGGCTCAGAGCACTCTCTGAATGTTTGGAAATGCAGCCTCTTAAGCTATAAAAAATCCCTGCGTAAAGCGAGTTATTACTCATCTTTAATAGCAGAAAATGCAAATAATCCACGATTTCTCTTTAGTACTATAGCCAGGCTGACCAGCAGCCACAGCTCGGTTGAACCACATATTCCTGCTGCCCTCAGCTCTGAAGACTTTGTTACATTCTTTGATGATAAAATCTCAAATATCAGATGCAAATTGAACAAGGTTATTCCTATTACCCCTGAGCAAATTAAAATGGTAGAAAGGAAAACATCCATAGAAATGTCTGTAACATTAGATTGCTTTACTGCTGTGGACCAAGCAGAAATAGCATCAGTTATTACATCTTCTAAAACTTCCACTTGTCTCCTAGACCCAATCCCCACTAAACTTTTTAAAGAAATCTTCCCCCTAATCAGTGAATCTATTCTAACCATAATAAATGCCTCCCTGGAAACTGGTTATGTGCCTCAGTCTTTTAAATGTGCTGTTGTTAAACCTCTTTTGAAAAAGCCCAGCCTGGATCCTGACATTCTGGCCAACTATAGACCAATATCTAATCTCCCATTCATATCTAAAATCCTAGAAAGAGTTGTGGTAAAGCAGCTGCAGTGCCACCTACAGGACAACAATCACTTTGAGGATTTTCAGTCGGGTTTCAGACCTCACCATAGCACTGAAACTGCACTGGTCAGAGTTACCATGATTTGCTATTAGCTTCAGAAAAGGGACTAATCTCTGTTCTGGTCCTGTTAGACCTGAGCGCAGCCTTTGATACTATTGACCACAGCATCTTACTCCATAGACTAGAGCATGACATAGGGATCAAAGGATCTGCCCTCCAGTGGTTTGAATCCTATCTATCTGATAGACACCAGTTTGTTCACGTAAATGGACAGTCCTCTCATTGTACTCGAGTTAGCTACGGAGTCCCACAGGGCTCAGTTTTAGGGCCCATCCTATTCATGCTTTACATGCTGCCCTTAGGAAACATAATCAGGAAACACAGCATTAATTTCCACTGTTATGCAGATGATACACAGCTGTATTTATCCATTAAACCAGATCAGAATGACCACCTAGAAAAACTGAATTCCTGCATCAGAGACATTAAGTCCTGGATGACAATTAATTACCTCCTTCTGAACCCAGAGAAAACCGAGGTCATGATACTGGGTAAACACCTGAGAGATGCTCTCTCAGATAAGATAGTCTCCTTGGATGGTGTAAATATTGCTCCCGATTCTTCAGTCAGAAACCTAGGGGTCTTATTTGACCAGGATTTATCATTTAATGCTCACATATCTCAAGCTTGTAAAACTGCATTTTTTCACCTACGCAATATCGCTAAGATTAAAAATATGTTATCTAAAAGTGATGCTGAAAAACTCATCCATGCATTTGTTACGTCGAGACTGGATTACTGTAACTCTTTACTGATAGCATGCACTAAAAGTTCTTTAAAAGGTCTTCAACTTGTCCAGAATGCAGCAGCAAGATTGTTAGCAGGAACTAGCAGAAGAGAACACATCACTCCTGTGTTGGCTTCTCTCCACTGGCTCCCAGTTGAATTTAGAGTAAAGTTCAAAATCCTCCTGTTAACATATAAGGCTCTGAATGGTGTGGCCCCATCCTATATTAGAGATCTCATAGTTCCTTACCAGCCAATCAGAACGCTTCGCTCACAGAATGCAGGACTGCTTGTAGTTCCTAGAATTTTTAAAAGTACAGTCGGAGGTAGAACCTTCAGTTATCAAGCTCCTGTTCTATGGAATAAGCTCCCAGCCCATGTCAGAGAGGCAGGTACAGTTTCTACCTTCAAAACTAGCCTTAAAACATTCCTATTTGGACAGGCGTTCTGCCAGACTAGCCAGTAATCATAGAATAATTAACATAATGCTCCCATACTGTTCTGAAGTTTGGGGAAATAATTATTATAATCACATACTTCTCCAATATATGCTTGAAATATAAATGATGAAATATGTATATTCTCTACATAATAACATAGAAGGCTGCTAGAAGTTAGAAGCTGGGAAAAGTATGGTGCACTGGGGCTCTGTCCTCTTTTCCATCTACCTCTCCTCTCCTCTACTTTTTTATTTACTTCTAACTGTATGCCTGTGTTGGTGGTGCAGTATAATTCACATGTTTTTCCTTCTCTCCGACTCCCCTGTGGGAGACCGGGAGAGATTGCAGTTTCCGGGAGACTTGTTGGTGATCCTGACGAAGCCCCGCCCATCTGGATGAAGCCCCGTCACCATCCGTCACCATCCTGCATCTCTGAGTGGGAGTGATTCCTGGTGGGTCGTCTGTCCTCCTGCTCCTGGTCGTGGTCTGCAGTTCTGCCTCATCTGGACTATGGACTTAATCATCACTCGTCCTCAGCTCTATATGAATGAACTCTACTCATATATGCAGTTTTAGCAGCTAACTTTTCTTTAACCGTTCTGGTATCGCCTGTCCGTCCTGGGATGGGATCTCCCCTCATGTGGGAATCCCTAAGGTTTCTTTCTTTTTTTTCCTGACTCAGGTTTTTTTTAGGAGTTTTTCCTTACCGCGAGGGAGGGTCTAAGGACAGGGATGACCTGTTCTTTATAGTCTGTTTAGTTTTTACCTATTGTGCATATTTTATGACTCCATCTGTGCATCTGTAAAAACTGCAGGCATGAAGCCCAATGAGGCAAATTGAATTTGTGATATTGGGCTATATAAATAAAATTGAATTGAAAATTGAATTGAATCATCCATCCATCCACCCATCCATCCATCCATCCATCCAACCAGTTAATGGTTTTTCTTGGAACGACTAAAACAGGAAGATAACATGTTTTGGGTGAAAATGACACTCAACTTAGGGATGTTCCACAAGGGAGCAATGCATTCTGGGCAATTTAAAAAAGATTTGTGAGAATGAATATTCATGAAACATTCAGATGAGCACAACAAATTGTGAAGTTCACTAAATCTCAGTCTGGTTCTTACATGCTCGCTTCCACTAAGCGGTTTGTTCATGCGTGATGGAGAACGCTAGCGTGTCATCGTAGAGCGACGACTAGCAAAGCAACAACAATGGAGGTCATCCAGCAGCTCGTCTCTCTGTCTTTACTTTCTCTTCATCATGTAGAACAGAAATTTAATGTTGTTTGAAAGAAGATTGAAGAATACCGCCTTAAAGAGGAAAATGCTAGCTTAGCGCTATCCTGGAGCTTTCTAATGTCGTCATCACTTCCTGAGAATCAGCAGGTGGACACAGAGGCTCCGCCCCCAACCGTCCTGTTCTATGTTTCTATGGAGCCTCAAGAGGAACGGGTCAGAACTGTTTAATGATCCATTTAACAATAAAAACATAGTACCGGATCAAACCGGACCGGACTGCTCTGTGGAAACCAGGAACATTTTTTACCACAGAAACTGTCTCCAAATATCGAGACTGAGTCTGGTCTTCATGACTGAGCAGGTTCCTGACAGAAGAGAAGAACATGAAGTTTCTCCACGAGGAAGACGAGCTTGGCAGGATGAAGAGAAGACTCTGACCAGATCCATGTTGGACAGATTTAACAAGTTTAACCAGAACAGAAGGAGATTATGTGGCAGTGACCTCTGACCTTAGCTTTACTGTATATCCATGGACGATCTCGGAAAGCTCTTTGAATGTGGACATGGTCAAACTTTGTGTTTTGGAAATATGATTAAACTAAAGACAATTGTGTTTCTTTTTGACATTTGAATGTTCCAAAGCTGAACTGGGTGAAGAGTCTCGTGACTTTCAGATGTTTCTGTCTTCTTCTGGAATTATAAAAATAATCTGTGAGCTCCAGACTCATGGTGGTTGTGTGATGTGACCTCATTGAACCTTCTGACACGGCCACATTTAAAGATCACAATGAAAATGAATAGTTTCATCTACATGATTTTAATTGTGAAGTTGATTAAACGAGAGTCTCCTTCCTTTTCTTTTCTTTTTCTATTTCTTTCTTTTCCCCTCTTTGTTGTAACCGTTTCCTCTCATTTCTTCCACCTTGGTTCATCTCGTTTGCTCGCTCTCGGCCTCCTCCATCATTTCCTGTTTCTTTTTCTCCTCATGCCTGTTTTTCGTTTTATTCATGCAGCATGAGTCAAGCGTGTGCACGCACACACACACACAGAAGGACGCATTAGCCCCTGTATGAACCGGCTGAGCTCTGCCAGGATCAGGGGCTGCGAGGCGCTGATAACACCCTCACTCTCGGGGGGTTCACTCGTCTCTGCTTTCACGTTGCAGTCAATCGATCGATTGGTCTGAAATGCGATTCCCCCCCGAACAGACTATGACTGAAAACCAGAACCGCGGATGAAACGGGGAGATGCAGCCGACGGTAAACACGGAGGAACCCAGAGAGGATGGAGAACCACCGACTCCTCGGGTGTCACATCATCCAACTCATCCTGGGAGAATGTGAAGCTCTGACACTGCCCCCTGTAGGCAGCACTTTGCATTACAAACTTGGAAGGTCCTAAATGAACATTTTAGGCCTTTAACATCAGAAAACCAGTGTTTGTTCTTTGATTCATTGTATATTTTCAACCGTTAACACAATAATTCCAGCAGTTTCTCCTTCACAATCTGCTGGAATTTTCGTGTTAACAGTTGAAGTTACACTCTGTCAAAGATTTTTCTGTAAAGAGTTATTTTGGGACCAAAAATATTTGAAACCAAATAAAACAAATTGAAAGAAAATATTGGTGCTTGGCCAAAAAAAAAAAGTAAAATGTCCAAAACTTTTTGATAGTTATGATAAACTATTATTTTCAGTGTCAAATGTTAAATATTTTTAGGTTTTAAAACTCATAATTTCAATTTCAAAACATTTTTTTCGTTTTCAAATATTTTGGCCGTTGTGGCCTGTTGGGGCGGGGCTAACTCGAAGGACCAATAAAAATCGATAAGAGTGATAACTTCAGTCCAAAACTTTTTGCTTTTCTAAAAAAAAAAACTTGATTATTTTCAGTTTCAAAATGTCTTTTTTTTAGGTTTCAAACCTCAAAATTTCTATTTCAAACCTTTTTTCACTTTCAATTCTTTTTTTTAGTTTTTGAATCTGAAAATTTCAGTTTCAAAACTTTTGGCCCCGTTGTGGTGCATTGGGGCGGGGCTAACACAAAGGACCAATTAAAATTGATGAGGGTGGTTACACAGGGTTACAGTCTGTTAGGTTTAAGCTCTAACATTTGTAAAGAAAAACAACCTGCACAGAAAGAGACACAGAGAATTGATTAAAGTTTAAAACTTGCAAGGAGAGTGGGCCAAAAGCCTGTTCGGTCACAATCTTTCAACCAACTCCGACCAGGCTTTTTTCTCTCCGTGCATTTTATTGAGTCAGACACGCCCCTAGTTACAGGTTGGTCTCAGTTGCTAAGGGGAAGGGAAGCAAAAGAACGTCAGCTGAGACCGGTCCAAATCAGTTTCTTATACAAGGTCAAAAACAACATTTAAAGTTTGTGTGTGCATGTTTTGACTAGGTGATCATCGTCAGGCCTTGTAACTTCTACTGGCTCCTGCTAATCTCTGGCTCAGCCGCTGCATCTTCCTTATCAGCAGCGCAGGGTTGTCCACTTCCAGCTTAGATCAAGACATTTCAGCACACAATAAAGAGAACTAAAACGCATCTAATAAGAGGTAAAGGAAATAAGTAAGAATAGGATAACATATATTTACGACCCCAACAACGCCCCCCTGTTTTCCGTTTTCTGCTTATTTTATTTCAGCACATGACCCCTTCACTTTTGGAGATTTTCAGCCACAGCATCATTGTCATAACTTAAAATGTTACACTCAGAGGGGTGGTTAGCAGGTTTCTGGAACTGAAAACAAATCTGGAAAGTTATAATTATCAACATCATCCTCATCATCATTTTGTCGTCATTTTCACCATTTTCACCATGAGGTTTGTCAGTCTGAGGCAGGAGAGCATACATCCCGGACACCTGGGTCAACGGCTTTTTCAATCATCCTGGTGCACAGAGCTCTTATACAAGGGATACAACAACATCCACACAAGGTCAGGATGGCTGCAAAGACAGCAAAAGAGAGTAAAATAGGCATGACCAATTATTTATATTTACCAAACATCTCACCAAACCCGTCCCAGGGCGATGTATCAACTCCTGAGTGGTCTTTCATCATTTTGTTCAAAGTTCGGAGGCCCTCCAGGGCCCTGGTGAGACTCCCGTCCGCTGCAGTGTTGTTTGGGATGAAGGTACAACACTGATCACCAAATATTGAACAAACTCCTCCATGCTGTGACAGCACCGTGTCGACAGCCATTCTGCTTTGGAAAGCCATAAGTGAGGTAGCTGAAAATCGCCCGGGACGGCAGTGTTCTGCCTTTGTTTAATTGCCTAATCTCTGAACATTGTAGTGAACGTTGTTCTATCTCATCAACATTTTTATTAATGGTGCACCACGGACAGATGGATGACTCGAAACCTGCAAGAACCTGGTTAGTTAATTTCTTGTCGTCAGGTCAGAAAGTCTGCAACAGAAAGTGGGGTTATAGAAACAGGAAGTAATAAATTCACAGAGGCACAGTGTCCTGTGGTGTTGTCAGGCAGTCTGTCATACAGCTTGTTTTCTCCACACCACCACCAGTTGTCACTGCGGGACAGAGGTTTGAAAGTTATGTTTACTTCAAGAGTTTCAACATACATATTTTAATTTAATTTCCCCAGTTTAGGTCCTGTGCCTTTTCTGTAAATACATGTGTAATTTGCTTTAGGTATCTTACTGGAGAAGAGTGGTTTCTGCTTTTCAGCTGTTGTGAGCGGATAAACCTCATCCCTCACAGAACAATTATCTGAAGGTACAGATTGAGTCATAACATTTAAAAGACAGTCTGGAGGTAATATGGATGGTATTACTTTAAGAAGTGGTCTTGGTCCTAAACACACAACACAATCTGCTTTGACTACTTGAGCTGCTTCCTCTGCCATCAGTAACCAATTATTATCTGTTTTAGTGATTCCTGTAGTAATCCTGAACCAATCATCTGTGGTCAGATTGTCATCAACCACCAGAATGTCTTTAACCTTAGGCAGACCTCCCACAAGTTTCAAAGTTCCTCCCGTTGCATTTATTACTTGTGTCATGTTCTTTTTGTCCTTTAACACCTCGGCTATAGCTCGACTCCAGCTAGTGCAACATGCGGCTGCTCGTCTTTTAACCAGAACACATAAATATGATCATATCTCCCGGTTTTAGTTTCACTGCACTGGTTACCTGTTTATTTTAGAATTAATTTTAAGATCCTTTATTTGTTTTTAAATCCTTACATGGCTCGGCACCTGTTTAAATCTCTGAGCTGCTGCAGCCTCATGGCATAATAATAATATATATATATTATTATTATTATTATTATTATTATTATTATTATTTATGTTGGTATGTGTCACATCTTCCATCAGTTCTTTTTGTTCAAACCAATATAGTAAAGGAACTATTATTACCATTCCTAAAAGAACTACTCCCATCACCACCATTTGCTGCTTTGGGGTCAACATCCTGCCTAGGGTCCTGAAGCCTCTCCCTATCACCTGCACAGAGTTGTGGACAATCTTCACCGGGTTTGAGACGACTGTAACCTATGGTTTCACAGCCCCCTTTGTAGTCGGCCTTGCTCTGGAGGCGCTGTCGGAGAGCTTCAGATTTCTGTGGCCTTCCACTAATCTGTGGTGGTGATGTATTTTTACTCTGTTTTAATAATAACCACGTCTCCTGGCTCGACTAATTTGGCTATCCTGTGAAGATACAGAAGATGTGACATCATCATTAGTCTGGTCTGATTTTTGTTTTGCTGTTGAAGCATCTTTCTCATATAGTCTGCTAGTGTACTTTCATCATCAATTTCCCATTCGTTTGTAAAATAAGGTAATCTATAGGGTCTTCCAAACAAGGTTTCATATGGAACCAATCCATTCGTGCTTGTTATATTTATATATAATTTTACCAAATCCAAACATTTTGTCCATGGTCTCTTTGTTACTTCCATACATTTCCTTAATCTGTTTTTTTCTTTATTGTTCCATTCATTCTTTCAACCAGTCCTGCACTTTGTGGATGATAAGCACTGTAATTCTTTTTTAAATTAATATGAAGGCATGTCCTATTTTAAAAACTACATCATTCACAAAATGAGATCCGTTATTACTGTAGATTATTTCAGGTATACCATTTCTTGGAATCATATCTTACATAAGGCTTTGGCTACCGTTAATGCATCTGGATGAGCAGTAGCAAAGAGCTCTATCCTTTTAGAGAATGAATCTATTATCACCAAACAATATTTCTTTCCTTTATTTTTGTTTAATTCTATAAAATCCATATGTATGTTGAAAAGGATACTCTGCTTTTGGGTATATCCTCATTTAAATCAGTTCCTTTTACTTGCAGTACATCATTTTCCCCTTGTGCTGCTGCTTTAGCTGTTTTGTCTACAAGGGCTTCACAGTGATGTGATAAGCCTTCACCTTCTGTTGGTACTAATGTGGCTGGGTTCAAAACTGTACAGCGTTCTATTTTTAGATGTGGCTGTGATTTTAGTGGATTAATAAGCTATTGGTCTGAGTTTACTACTATGCATTTTGAGTTAACACAGAGGTCATAAAATGACCTTTGCAATCAACCATTCGTATCAACCTTTTTTTTTTTCTTTCTTCTTTTTTTTTTTAGTCGGGTAAGGCCAAAGTACTGCTGTTTACCATAATTTGTTTTATGTCACAGACTGCTTCTTCCGCTTCAGGGGTCCAGTCTAATTTATCTGACTTTTTTAATTCTTTCGTATACACTAATGCTTGTAATGGAGCTGTTATTTCTGCATAATTTGGAACCCAGCTTCTACAATTGTTTGTTAATCCTAAGGATGCTAATGACATCATTTGTTTCTTTGTTAAGGGTTTGGGAGCTTGTAGGATAGCAACTTTCTTTCTTCTAGAATAGTTCTTCCTCTGCACTTAGTTGGTGTAAATATTTCACTTTCTCTTGACATAATTGCAACTTATGTTTACTTCCTTAAATAATTATTCTTTAACTGCTTTAGCAGAGCTAATGTATCTTTAAGACATTCATCTTCTCTTTTGATGCTACTAATATGTCATCCACGTAGGTGAGTAACTGGCTGTTACACGGCGGCTCGAAGGATGACAGACTAGAAGCCATGACTTGGGAATAAATAGTAGGGCTTTCACAATAGCCCTGGGGCAATCTGGAATAGGTGTATCTTTTACCCTTAAAAGTAAATGCAAACCAGTACTGACTATCTTTATGTACCGGTATAGAAAAGAAGGCGTTGCTTATGTCAATTACTGTGAAATATTTGGCCTCTGGGTTTAAAGAATTAAGCAAGGTGTGAGGATCAGCCACACAGGGTGACCTCTGAATAACAGCATTATTTACAGCAATCAAGTCCTGCACCATCCTCCATCCTGTGGATGGGGGTGCCTTTTTTTTTAACTGGGAATATTGGTATTTACAGGAGAGTCAGCTCACTCTATCAGTACACGGGCTTTTAATAGATCATTGATTACAGGTGCTGTGCGTCCACAGCATCTGGCTTCAATAGATATTGTTTAATTCTCGGTCTGTGCTCTGTTATGATGTCTCTAATTGTAGTTCTACATGCACCAGTGTCACAGAGAAACTTCACAGCTACACCTTGTACTAGAAGAACGATTTCTGGTCTGTATTTTTCTTCAAAGAACAGTAATTCTAATTTTAGATTCTCGTCATCCTCTGCAGCTGTGTCTGGACTGGAATCTGCTTTAGCCCAAACAGATTCTCTGTTTTGTCCTGCACGAGCTAGTCATGCAGATTGCTGTTGATTGTGAGGGGTGGGATTGCGGCTGCAGTCCCTTGCCATATGCCCCTCATTCCCACAGGACCAACAGGCCCTGGAGTTCTCACCATGAGGCCCAAAGCGACCTCTCCGATCTCTGCCTCTACCACGGCCTCTGCCTCTAGAGTACAAATGGAATATCATATCTTCCTCATCTATATCCTGGAAAAACACCTCTGCTTTGTTATTTAAGCTCTTTCTTTTTTTATTTGTAGACCATTCTCCTACAGATCCTTTCCTCCTAGTTACTATGCCTGTATACTGTGGAGGGGAATCTTCTAATCTAACGTCCACTGCCGCTACTACACCATCTCCCTCTTTCTCTGGGCCTGCTACTTCTGCTTGGTCCAACATTCTGCGTACACGCTCATAAGGCCCTGAATATTTGTTGTCTTCTCTTTTATGAAACATCACATTCTTTCCGTATTGTCACTTTCTTTTCTTCTTTTCCCCTTCTCTCTTCCTGCCTGGCTTCCTCTCTTTCTCTCTCTTCCTCTATCTTGCTATTTTTATCCATACTTTTGTTTCTTCAAATCCTTCTTTATCCATTTGTTTTCGTTTATTTTTGCATTTTTGTTTTATCTTGTTTTGTAATTCTACTATTCTTACAGTTGAAAGCTTACCATTAAAGTTATATTGATCAATCCAATATGGAAGTTGTTTTATCGCATTTGGGTTTTCATTTTCTACTATTCTGTAATCTTTGTAATGTCTCAAGGACTTATTGTTTTAGTTTACCTTGCCCCTTCCCCATTTTGAATAAAATTTGGTTCCAGTAGTTTGTTAATACCTAGGGTATTCTAATACTGGAAGCTTTTCTTTCAACAAGATAGTGATTAATACCCCCTTCTGTGGTAAAACTCACTTCAACCTTAGAGGTGGAGTTTTCTTGCCTAGTGCATCCACAGAAGGTTCACTATTTCCATCCTTGTTGATTTGGTATGAAATCCAAATACCTAATGGTATCTGTATTTCCAATCACACTCACAGTCTCACACTTTCACACTTTTGCGCGCTGTTTTACTTTATTTCTCTTATTACTTCTTATTTCAACACAGAGGACGCCGCCGCCCTTCGTAGAATTTAACTAGTTAAGCTAGGGGAGTCTACTCCTCCCGCGGACTTTAACTGTTTGAAATAATTCTTATTTTCACAGAGGCACAGAGGACGCCGCCGCCCTTCGTAGAATTTAACTAGTACGTAACTAGGGGAGTCTACTCCTCCCGCGGACTTTAACTGTTTGCTCTATTTTACCTGATAGTGTCTAGAATTGTCAGGGTTTTGTTTTAATTCTCCTTCTGAGAATCTCTCATTCTGTCATTCCTTTTAAATAAGACTCTACTCACAATTCTCTGTGTCCGTGGATCCTCCGTCAACCCTCAGGTCCCAGCCCGCGAGTGAGGGCCAGCCCTGGAAACGGATCGTATGCTGTGGCCACAGACTTTCTGGGTCTCACTCTCGCGCTGGAACCATCAGGTGTCTTGGAGATCCGGCTCGAAGGACCAATTAAATGTTAGGTTTAAGCTCTAACATTTGTAAAGAAAAACAACCTGCACAGAAAGAGACACAGAGAATTGATTAAAGTTTAAAACTTGCAAGGAGAGTGGGCCAAAAGCCTGTTCGGTCACAATCTTTCAACCAACTCCAACCAGGCTTTTTCTCTCCGTGCATTTTATTGAGTCAGACACGCCCCTAGTTACAAGTTGGTCTCAGTTGCTAAGGGGAAGGGAAGCAAAAGAACGTCAGCTGAGACCGGTCCAAATCAGTTTCTTATACAAGGTGAAAAACAACATTTAAAGTTTGTGTGTGCATGTTTTGACTAGGTGATCATCGTCAGGCCTTGTAACTTCTACTGGCTCCTGCTAATCTCTGGCTCAGCCGCTGCATCTTCCTTATCAGCAGCGCAGGGTTGTCCACTTCCAGCTTAGATCAAGACATTTCAGCACACAATGAAGAGAACTAAAACGCATCTAATAAGAGGTAAAGGAAATAAGTAAGAATAGGATAACATATATTTACGACCCCAACACAGTCCCGGTGCGTTCACTGACTGATAATTACAGTCAGAAAATGTCTGTTTAGTCTGTACTATCACAGTCAGAAGTTGTCCCAGGACTGGAGTAAAAACAGAGTTTACGCCGTTTTAGCCCGTTCAAAGCGCGGTCGATTGTGTTAAATACAGGAAACATTCGTATATTTGGATAAAATTGCTTGAAGACCAAAGCTCCAGTTATCTCTGGTGCGCTTGCACTTTAACAAACGTGAGTTTGAGCAATACAGACATTTTCTGACTGTAATTATCACAGTTTTCAGAGTCAGTGAACGCACCGGGACGGAAGTAACCACCCTCATCAATTTTAATTGGTTCTTTGTGTTAGCCCCGCCCCAATGCACCACAACTGGGCCAAAAGTTTTGAAACGGAAATTTTCAGATTCAAAAACTAAAAAAAAGAATTAAAAGTGAAAAAAGGTTTGAAATGGAAATTTTGAGGTTTGAAACCTAAAAAAAAAGAAACTGAAAATAATTACGGTTTTTTTATTTTCTTTTTTTAGAAAAGCAAAAAGTTTTGGACTTTTTTTTTTTTTTTTTTTGGCCAAACAACAAAATTTTTTTCAATTAGTTTTGTTTCAGTTTCAATGATATTGGCACCATTTCAGCTCCATACTGGACCGTGACCTCTCTGGTTGATGCCCTCACGCTGGTGTTTGACCTCAGCCTGCCTGACCCGGATTAAGCTTTGTGGACTTTCAGCTGCGCTTCGCTCCTGTTCCTGTCTGTGCCAAATAAACCTGCTGCACTTGGATCCAGCCGTCTGTCTGTTTGTGACATTTTCCTGATTATTTTACAATTTTCTCGATAAGATATTTTTTCTTGCAAGACAGAAAAAAATACACCTTTTGCAGAGCAGTCTGTAATAGAATTAATTACAGAAACTCTCTTTCTCCTCCAGCTGCTCACTTGATCCTTGTTTTCCTCGTACTTTCTCTAGAATCCCATCAGCTGTAATGTTTCATCCATGTCAGTTTTCTGCCCAGCAACCAGATGATCCCTTTTACAGGTTCAGAGTGTGATGTAGTTTGACGGGGTGGTGGGGGGGTTGAGAAAAGGCATGGAGGTGTGGAAAAAGCACAGAGACGGATGCTGAAACAACGGTTTATGAGTGTTGACGTTTTTATGAAGCAGCTGACTGCCCTTGTTGTTCTGACTTTATGGGGTAAAGAGAAGTCGTTTCATGTCTCTCTGCTGCCCCCAGCCCCTCTGGTCAGGTACTGCAGTCTGGTCGGGATCATCTCTCTCTGTTTTACACTCCAAAATGTTTGCAGACTTTTTAAGCAACTTTATCAGTTTAAGATTCTGAATTACACAGAAACATCTGGAAACATTCAGACACAAAGTTTCATGTTTTTATGTATTTCAATCGTCCTGACAGCTTTGTTACTCTGGTTACAGCACCTTCCTCTGCTCCATATCCTCTTCCTTATTTCTCTATATTTTCAGCCTAAACATTGACAGGCACAGACAGCTTCTTGTTATGGAGGGAAGAGGATTTCATACAGCTGGAATCATCTGGACTGATGGTCTGCAGCCTCCAGCTCTGCAGCAGCAGCATGCAGCTCTTTACTCCCTCTATTGTGGATCTTTGGCTCATACTAATCGGTTGAATATATAATGTTTTTGTTTTATTTTGGTTCATTTGTTTTACTGATTATTATATGTTGATATTCATGTTTAGATATTTAACATATCAGACAACTGAGCAAAATGAGGCAAAAGCTTTAATCTACTATTATTAGAATACATTTAAATCACATATTTTGCTGCTCAACATCTGTTAAGAGACAGTAATATTCAGAGAATTTAATTATAATTATTTGTTTACTTTTGTATAAAAAAATAGAATTTACGCCAATGCTGTTTATAGATAAAAAAGTAACCAAAGTTCCAATGATAGAAAATATCATCTTTGACTTTTTCTCATTTAGCTCAAGTAAATCTGCTGCAACAGGAAGATCTGATTTAAAACGGATTGCACTTCATTTGAAATTAACTTTTATGCTGCCAACAATAAATATACTTTTATAATTCAATGGTTGTAAATTTTAAAAATAAATGGTATCACAGTCACAAAGACATAAAAAAGAATAATTTTGTTAAAAAAGTGGTTCTCACTGGTTTGGGTCTGTGGAGGGTCGTAGAGAAGAGCGGCTGCATCTTCAGGGGAGGGGGGGTCTGTCGTACAGACGTAAATAAGACTGTAAGGTAAGAAATGTAACTAAACGTGATAATTGTATCTATTTGTAAGGTTCACACTCTTCTGTTCTGACACAGGTGATGCTGTACAGTCTAATTGTGAGTATAGATTAAGCATCTGGCAAATGGCGGAGGACCGGTTCTCCCAGAAGAGCTGGAAATTCCATCCCTGCACTTCTTGAGGTTTGGAGCAGAAGTACGTCAGTATCTGCTGCCCTCAGCATCAAGGCTAGACACGCTTCCATCTCCAATTCCTTCACTACTTAGTTCACCACATAGTGCGTTTGCCATAGAGGTGTCCTAATCTACAATTATAAAATCCAGTGCTCTAGAAATGTCCCACAATTCTCTGCAAAAAACCTTGAATATAGACTACATTGCCGTGTGTCTGAGTGATTTTTCATGATTAAAAAGTATTTTCTATCTTGATAAACCATCCAAGTTTTCCATTTAATTTAAAACTATTGTGAAATTCACTAAAAATCTATAAATCTGTTTATTTAAACACATAAAAATGCTTTTTTTTTTTTGTCCTCTGCTCGACATTGTCATCTACCTGCTGCACCAGATGCTGACTCACCTGGAGACCACCAGGACCGCTGTGACAGTTGTGTTTTTTCATTTTATTTCTTCTCTCATGTGCCACCATATCCATAATAAACAAGAGTCAATCATAAATAATGAAACAAAACAGCGCAACACATGTTCAACACTGAATGGGCAGGACTGCGGCAAAAGGTAGCACGAGAGGATGGTCCATTAGTGGGTTGGTCCATGGACTACCTCACCAAAACACTACCACATGCATCTGCACACCTGTGTGTCTGAGGTCTCTGAGGTCTGAGGTCTCTGAGGTCTCTGAGGTCTGAGGTATCTGAGGTCTGAGGTCTCTGAGGTCTGAGGTCTGAGGTCTCTGAGGTCTCTGAGGTCTCTGAGGTCTCTGAGGTCTCTGAGGTCTGAGGTCTCTGAGGTCTGAGGTCTCTGAGGTCTGAGGTCTCTGAGGTCTCTGAGGTCTCTGAGGTCTCTGAGGTCTGAGGTCTCTGAGGTCTCTGAGGTCTGAGATCTCTCCACAAATGTCCTCAAATGTTCACAATTATTTATCTATCTATTTTCTTGTTTGTTTGTGTGATGCTATATCTGCTGTAGGTTCCAATCACTTATTTTTCCTCTGAGCTTCCATGTTGAGTCTAGCACTCCTGTTACATTATTCCCATTGAATGGTTGTAAGGGAGAAGGGAGAGGCCTCAGACACGTCAATGTTTTTTTTTAAACTTGTTTTTGTTTTCACAGAATATTGTTTTTTGTTTGTTCTAAGCAGAAGGTGGAGTTTTTACAGTAATGCTACTTTAGACATGTTTAACAAAGTAGGTTTTTCTATTAATTATTTGAAGAATACTGAAGAAAAATATAACATTATAAAAATACAATAAAAGAACATAACACAAATCTAAATAAAATCATGAATATTCTTAACTTCTGAAAACAATAACAGATAATAAACAGTTTTTATTAACGAAATAATTTTACTTGTAAATTTTATTCAATCCAACTAAAGTGGTGAGCTCCTCCTACTGCATTTGAATCCTCCAATCACGTTAGAGGATGAGCTGGCATTAAAGAGGCGGAAGTAAACCGGAAGTGACCGCAGCAGGCTAAGAGAGCAGCGTTTTCTAGGTTTTAAACGTCTCTTCGGACACGGAGGCGGTTTTCTCTTCGTCTGTATACGTGTGAGGTAAGTGTGAACAGATTACCGACGAGAACCTTCTTCTGTAAAACACGGAGTCGTGACGTTAGCGTCAGGAGCTAGCATGCTAGCAGCTGCCCGCCCTCGCGCGCGACGTTCTATTTCAAAACATCCCAGAATGATAATTCTGACAATAAAGCAGCTTCTGCCGCGAGTGGACGGTACTAATGTGTGTGAACTAACACAATGTGTTCTCAAAGTTTCCAGTTTGGTTAAAACGATACAGAATAAATATGATAGTTAGCTCAAATATAACAATGAAATCAAAGTTAAACATATTCCAGCAGATAGACTGAGCCCAAATCCTCATAATTTGTGGTTTTATGCTCATTTTTTGTATTGAGAACGAGCTGGCTGCTGATGCAGTCACATGAGCCTCAGTCAGACTTTAGGTGATTGTAGAAACTCTCTGGATCTACTGTAAATGATGAAGCCGCGACAGTCTATGAAGATGATTGTTCTAATCACGACTGTTTGCTGTCGTGGGCTCCAAACCCGTCCGGACTCTCCATCCCAGGAGAGTTTCTGGTCAGTCCTGAGTTCATCTGAAATCCTGAGTTTCAGTTAATCCCCTCAGGAACTTTCTGCTCCTCAGCACAGAGGTCATGGAGCTGCTGCAGGAACGACTGATCCCAGTCCAGTTGATTTCTATCCATCTGCTCACGGTGAAGCTGTTTCTGCAGCTTTAGCCTCCACTGAGATCTTCATAATGCACTTTATGTTGGTGAGTCAGTCTGTAGATTTTAGCTGAAAGTTTCTGTTCATGACGGAAGAATTAAGCGGCTTTCTCCAGAAATGCTGCTTAGACTTAACTGCAGGGTTTTGGATTATTTAAACAGACTGAAGTGAAGCGAGCCTGAACCATCCAGACGAGCAGAATGAAGGAGTCATCACCCCACCCTGAGAGATAAAGGTGCTCTGAATCAATGAGAGACTCTCAGTGGAGTTTAGACTGCAGATATGAGCAGATTAGGACAACAGTGGTGCTGATCGCTCTCAACTTCACTACACTCTGACTCCATATAACATGAAGGAACGACTATCGACTATTAAATTAGCTGTTAACTATAGTCAAGACTAATCGAGTAATTGTGAGCTTCTTGCAGAGATGAAACGGTCGATTCCTCCGGTGTAATCATCCTCTGGAGTTCAGATTGTTGTGAATCGTGGATTTGAACTAAGTTCCTGCAGAATCTATGGGGAAAAATGAAAATGAATGTTCATCGTCTTCCTCTGCTTTAGTTTGGAGTCAACATACCTCCAGGTGTGAATGTGTGCTGTTGCTCTGGAGAGTCGTTTATCGTGGACTGGATAAAGCACTCGCTCTCTGTCGTCTTCACCTCAGGAGTCAGGATGAGCCTCCAGTGGACGGCGGTCGCCACCTTCCTCTATGCGGAAGTCTTCCTCGTCCTCCTGCTCTGCATCCCCTTCATCTCGCCGAAGAGGTGAGTGCTCACCTGTCCTTCAACGGAACCAAGTCGGTCAAACCTGTTTTTACGGTTCAGGAACGGCCGCAGACAGAAAAACCTTACATCCAGAAACACTGTTTGTTCTGGATGATCAGGTGATGGAGGTTCAGGACATCATGACAGTAATCCAAACAGAAGATGTGACTCAGAACCATGAATCTGCTCCCCTTCAGGTCACAGTCTGTCAGCTTTCAGTAAACCTGGAGCTGTAATGACTGGGAGAAGAGGAGGAGGCTGAAATCCAAGAATGATTTTCATGTTATAAAGTCAATTTATAAAACTGGGTCAAATCGACCCGAACACAAAAAATGACTATTTCCACCAGAGCATTTTAGAATAAAAAAATAGATCCCTGTTGAAATCCTCACAAAGTTAAAAAAGCTTGATGAGAAAAATAGCTGTTAAGTGATTCTTTAATGCAATGAAAAGCTGAAACGGGTCTGTGCTGACCCGCTGTCAGGGGCGTGGCCTCGGTCTATCTATATAGAGCCCGGTTTAACTGTAAACTTGCATCTATTGGTTACAAGTTTTGTATGTGGAGCCCAAAATGGTCTTAGAAACATTCTTACGTGAGAGTTTTGAACACGGAAGCCTAAAACACACGTTTACATAAATGTGTAGACTAGGGGTGTAACGGATCACGGAAAATCCGTGGTCCGTACGGATCAGAGGCCACGGTTCGGGACACGTGTGTACCGCGGACCGCTCGAACACCCACCCCCCATATACGGACACCTCGCGCTAGCATAATTTAAACCAATTGTCCGTTGGCATCGAATGGAAGCTCCGTTACGGGCTTTCCGGTGGAATCGCGGAACATTTGTACGGCAAGCCAGAGATGTCAAAATTGAGCAGGAAAAGCTGACGCAGAAGTGCCACGTTTTACAGAAAATTATCATTTAAAACATTTAAATGTTCCCACAGTTAGTTTCAATAAAGCAGTTAATACTAAAAAAATAATTTTAACTGTTTTATTTATGACTTAATTTTAAAGGATAATCCAGATAGATTTGGTATTTTCAACACTATTTTTAATCATTCTTTTCTCTTAGTTTTTGTAGATTTGGTCTAAAAACATGTAAATGTCATCAGAAACTACATGTTTTAGTATTTTGTTTGTGTTCAAAGTACAAATATGTTTTGTTTTAATAAATAGGCTTCAATGAGCAGATGTTTTGTTGTTGCATATGTAAATATTGTGTGTGTGAGGTATTTTAAATGCTTATTGAATTTATGAGTTAAACTGTTTCAAAAAATTAATTTAGCTTTGATATATTTTTGGTTTTTTTTTTTTTTTCTTTTTGTTTTTTGCGTTTTTTAATTTTTTTTTACTTTTTACTGATCCGAAAAATGATCCGAACCGGGACCCTAAAACCGTGACACGATCCGAACCGTGAGTTTTGTGATCCGTTACACCCCGAGTGTACACGTGGTGCACCAGTTCTGCTGCTTCACGTTTCTCCCTTCAACCCAGAAAAGTGATGAGCAGTTTTTCTCTCTCTGACACTCCATACTGTCAGTGTTTGCATTTAATTCAGTTTCTGCTTCGTTTGAAGACCTGATGTGTAAAAACGACTCGTGAAGTCAGAGGAGACTCGGCTGGTCCCTCTGGGTAACGGTTGCAGGACTGGATCTGATTTGAGCTCCAGCCGTTCTGCATTACTGTAGTTTACTCCTAAAACAAAGAGCGGTTCTGTCAACTGATGGGATGGGAGTTTTGGTTCAACTGAAATCCATCGTCTGCCAAATGACACAAGATCTTTGTTTGTGACTCATGAATCCAACAGGATTTCAACAGAGACCTCTAAAACGAGGCTTTACACAACCAGATGACATCAGGAGCGAATGGACAGCAGATGCAGTGGTGGAAAACGAAGACGCACAAAAATCAGAATCTTAATTTAATTGTGGAAATTCCAGCAGGAAGAGGGTGGAGCCAGTCTGCTGCTGAACCCGTTGAGCTGCAGCCGTGATTCAGATCACAGCTTTGTCCTAATCTTTTCCTTCAAGAGTTTCATCATCTTCTATCCCAGAGGGGTGGAGCTTCAACCGTCACAGAACTTATGATTATGAACTTATGATCTTCAATCAGAACTTCTGTGACAAAAATATGCATCAGGTTTCTTTCTGATTGTAGCAGAACAGCATGGGGGGGGGTCATGTGACTCATTCTGTTCAGATTGTAGATTTAGTTTTATAAAATCCTGACATTACTTCTATCTGAAGCTCGTACGCAGGTGGAGGACAGAGTCCAGCTGAAACTCTCTGTTGACTCTCACAGGTGGAACAAGATCTTCAAGTCTCGCATCATCCAGACCATCGCTCTCTATGGAAACACCTGGTTCATGGTGGCCATGGCCATCCTCGTCTTCCTGCTCATTGGTAAGCCAGCAGATGCTTTTGTTTCCACGGAAACGTACGGCTGCGTGGCATTGACCTCAGAACTCAGAGACTTTGAACATCCTGCGCTGCGTTAATGAGGTTCACGTGGCGTCCAGTTTTAATGTAATGACATGATCTGAGGTCCTGCAGTGCATTGTGGGTATGAGGCGCTCCGCATCCGTCTGGCAGCAGCACAATCTGAGCCTCACAGCAGGTCCAGAACTTAAAACTGAACTGTGCGCCTAGATCTGATGAGGTGCGTCAGGAGCATCAACCTTACACATTTTTGGTCATAAACGGTCATCCGTCAACCCTCCAGCCACGAACGAATCCATAACCTCTTCTGTCCTTTCTCCAACAGAACTGTAACCAATTGTTGTTCAGGGCCGTGACCGCCTCAACCAATCAGACGTTCTCTGAGAGAAAAATGTACTGAACCTAAACAAAGTGATGTAACTTCTACTGTATGATAGAGTGGACAGATAGTGAACAGAGAGTGATCTAATCAGTCGTTTAAAGTGGTAGTTTAGACTTGAATACTTGATTCTGATTGGCTGCAGGGTGTCCATTAAGTAAAGGATAATGCCAGAGGAAGTGTCCGTTATCTCTCTGTGTTACAAACACACGAGTACAGAAGCTGAGGATCACGTCTGTTTACTCCAACCATGACCTCCTTATCAGGGACACTTTTCCCATCAAACATCGTTGGCTCCATGAGGATCCAGGAGTTTCTGCTCCAGTATTCTTGTTTCTCATCTTCTATAACAGAAGGTAACTGATTATGGCTGGTACGAGTGTCTGAGCGCTCGGATACTTGCAGTCTTCTCCTGAAAATCCGGCCGTGAATATTCATGACGTCCAAGATCAGTGATCAGTGATCTTTATAAATATAGAAAAATATCGTTTGAAATGTTTGAAAATACTTAATTAGAGTTTAAACAAATATAATTTCTTGCTCTACCTTGATAGTGTTTATCACATATAATAATAAATAACTACAAAGATATTAATATACGATAAATAAAATAACTATATTTCTTAACATATTGTTTATATTAGACACTAAACTCTTTATTATTAAAAAAAAAAGCATTAAGTCTACAAAAAATTCTTGTTTTCACCTCGTTATCATATAAAATGTATTAATATATAGACTGAACATTATGTTGAATTTAGGGTGGGTGTAACGGATCACAAAAAACACGGCTTGGATCGTGTCACGGCTTTAAGGTCACAGTTCGGATCATTTTTGGATCAGTAACAAGTAAAAAAACAACAAGAAAAAAGAAGATAAAAGCCTAAAATTTCTGTTAGAAAAAAGTTAAAAATATATGTTTAAAAAAAGTACTTAAAAGCATTAACTCACACATTTTGAACTTTGAACATGAACAAAACATGTATTTTCTGATTACATGTACATGTCTGGAGAGAGAAAGGAATGCTTCATATGCTATCCCACCAGATTAAATTACAATTTTTGAATTAAACTTTCATTATTTTTGGTATTAATTTTTGTATTGAAACTAACTTTGGCAACATTTAAATATATCAAATAACTATTATTAACCATAGCACATGTCCAGGTGACGCACTGCCATACCCGCGTTTTCTCTGGTTAATTTTGACCCTAACAGCTTGCCATAGATCTATACTCCCCTGTCGGCTCTTGCCAGCTGGGTGCAGGAGTGCGCCCTCCTTCCGCTCCTCACTGGAAGGTCTCCTGAACTCCGACACGGAGATGTGTACCGATGTTTTTATTCAGCTCTTCAACATAAATCAATCTCTCGGTATCCGCGTTCTTCACGAAGAGTTCAGAAAAGTTTTGATGGAAGCTTCTCCCACACTCAGCAACAGACTTTCTGATGACCGACAAGCATCAAATCTGACGCTTGTTAAAACTAATACAGTGTACAGTAAATTATTTTGACCCCAAATGCATTCGGCATGGACAGACAATGATTGTAATAAAGCTCGCGGGGTGGTAGAAGTCGGCTCGTGCGCGTTTGTTTAGTTTCATGCAGACGAAGAACGCGGAGTGGAGTCCAAAAAATGACCCAAATGAGAGCTAATAAACACAATAATTAGATACAAACACTTACTCGCCCTGTGGAGACTAACTCTCTAACTTTTACAAATAGGAGAAACTGTTCGCTAGCAAGTGTTATTTGCAGACCTTCAAAATAAAAGTCTATCGCGATAGACTCAATGTTTATCGTTTTATCGCCCTAGTCTAAATCTGTTTTGATCCATTTTGTTATTCAGATCTGTTCTATAAATGTTTAATAGAAATGATTTACATTCGCATACATCCAGTAAACAGACACACGTATAGCAACAGACATTAAAACCAGTCGTGTTCGATTTGTGACTCGTGATTCTAAGTAATGATCTCCACATACGTCTGAAGCTACATTCACACCGGCCTCGGCCACGTGGGTTCAAGCCACCGAATCCAAATTATTGGGTAGCAGCAGTCCAGTGTCAGTCCAGTGGGCTCAACGATCATCTGCAGTTATAAGTATCGAGCCTGAATCACACGACGAAGAGGTCTCTGTTGTTTTCGCTGCTCGGGTAATCATCGGTTGCACATGACTTTGTGAGTGCTGTGGTTTGAAGAGCCTTACCGGGTGAAGCCTTTCGCCCCGCCCATTTCCAGGTTGAGCCTCGGCGTGTGGCGGTCTTTGTACTGAAGGCGTGTTTGTGCGCAGATGCGTTCCGAGAGGTGAGGAAGTACAGCGTGACGGAGAGGGTGGACGTGACCAACAACCCGACCGCCATCGAGCACATTCACATGAAGCTCTTCCGAGCCCAGAGGAACGAGTACATCGCCGGCTTCGCCCTGCTGCTCTGCCTGTGAGTGTCTGCGCGCCGACGGGGACGGGGGCGGGGCTGACCATGCAGTTTAAATGTGCAGTAAAGTTCTAATATATATCATAAAAACATTGATCTCCATCAAAACTTAAACAGCCCAGAGTTCAGCTGCTGGAATCAAACTTTTCTACTTTTCAGTTTCCTCTGATTATTTAAATTGGTTTATGTTCAATTTGATTCGTTATCTGTTCAAATCTAAAAATGTTCCTAAATTTGAGTTATGGAACTCAAGCCTGTACGACAACATTTCACTTTCCTCCTTCAAATGGAGCGATCCGGTCCGGTCCTCAGGCGCCTGCTGCGGGACGCTCAGTCGGTTCTACTGTCCTGAACAAACCTTCCTGATTGGACTGATGGCTCCCAGGTGTGAATCTGTGCTGGCCTCTGATTGGATCATCCAGGATTTAGTCAACATCGGGTCCATCACGTTACTTCTGGGTCTGCAATCTTTAACAACAAAAGAGGCTTTGGTCCAGTTTCTGACGGACCAGAACCCAGAGAGATCCGCCAAATCCTTCTTATTTCTTAGAAAATACTTTATTTTTTATGTGACCATTTAGTTTTTCCTTTTAGAAAATGTAGCTTTCTAATATTTACAATAACTGAATTTATAAAAGCGTGATTTTTTTTTTTTTTTATAAACTTCTTTAATTTTGACAGCAGGAAATACGAGCTCCTTTCAAAATAATATACACTGTCTTTGTTTACTGTCTTGTTTACATGAAAGTGGGGTCATCTGGACCCCACAAGAGGCACACAGGTGAATATTCATGCAGAACGTTAGGATGAGAAATGAACTCTGGTTCTCTGAGGGAAGTATCTCACTATAGGACACGCCCCCTATGTGCTGTCGCCACCAGCTTCGTCCACATCACCAGATCTGACTGGCAGACAGAAGGTGACGTTTCCTCTAGAAGGAGGGACTTCCTTCTGGTCTGTGAATCAGAACCGCCCATCATGTCTCACTCCCAGAAGCTCAACTCACATGTGTCAAAGTCGAGGCCTGCTGGGGGGTTATGGGGGGTTGATATTTCTGTTAACGGCCTGATGCTGGTGGCATTCTGCAACACATTCTCACCCTCAAGTCGTCACGTTTTGACGCATGGCTCAGGAACCTCCTCCTTGTTGTCTTCAAACTGACGTTCTGGCTTCTCCAACTAAAGCAAGGCTCCCCGACCTCTGGGACATGGACCGCACTGATATCCTAACCCTAAGCTTAACCCAGTACCGGACAGTTGGTACCAGACGCAGATCAGTACTGGTTTCAAACACGGACCGGGCTAGGGTCAGGGTACCGGTACCGGTGGCGTCCTGAGGTTCGTCCACGTCAAAAAGTTATGTTTTTAATTTTTAGTTTTAGTGTTCAATAAATGTTTATCCCGTTTGGCTCGGGACCCGCGGTGAGTTTTGGATTTACACCCCTCAGCGATTGAGTTTAACATCCCTGAGTTAACAGTTGAAAACATTTAGATGTAGAGGTGTAACGGATCACAAAAGTCACGGTTCGGATCGTGTCACGGTTTAGGGTCACGGTTCGGATCATTTTTCGGATCAGTTAAAAAAAAAAAAAAAGCAACAAAAAACAACAATATAAAAGCTAAATTAACTTTTGGAAACGCTTCAAATCATATATTCAATAATCATTTAAAGTATTTCAAACACACAATATCTACGTATGCAACAACAAAACATTTGGTCATTAAGGTCTATTTATTAAAACAAAACATATTAAACTTTGAACACAAACAAAATGTTAAAACATGAAGTTTCTGATTATATTCACATGTCTTTAGACCAAGAACTGAGAGAAAAGAATGTTTAAAAATAGTATTGAAAATATCAAATCTATCTGGATTATCCCTTAAAATTAAATCATAAATAAAACAGTTATCATTATTTTTTGGTATTAATTTCTTTATTGACAATAACTGTAGTAACATGTAAATGTTTTATATAATAATTATCTGTTAATCGTGGCACTTCCACGCCCACTTTTCCTGGTGATTTTTGACACCTTTGGCTTGCCGTAGAATCGTCCGTTACAGAGAAGCAGCTTTCTCCTGAACGGGACAGTTGCTGATTTTAACTGGGAGATTCTTTGAACCCAGTAATGGAAACGCTTTTATTCAGATCTGAAGATGAAATAAACCTGATCTCTGTTGATCCGTGTCCTTCATTATGAAGTCCAGAAAAGTTTCTGACAGAAGCTCCTCCCACACGCAGCTTCAGGTGAACATGAAGCAGATACCTTCAAACAAAGAGGATTTACATGAATCTGAGGAGAATTCCATTTGATGTCAACGGACAAGGGATTGAAATTATGCTACCGTATGGACCACCGATTTTCCGTGATCTGTTGCACCTCTACTTAAATCATTTCCTCAAACAGGAAACCAAACAATTATTGAACTGTTTCCATGACTGGACTAAAAGATGAGTTTATCTCTTTTTGATTAGATGAACATTTAATGTGACGTTCAGAAGTCAGTTGTTACTCAGCTGATTGATGTCTTATCAACCCTTCTGTTGGTGACGGGAAACCCTCACGGCTCACTGAAATGACAGAAGAAACTGAAAATCTGTCACGACTGCTGAGGAGGATGCAGAAGAGAGAGATGGATGGAGGCTGATGATTTGAGACGGAGCATGAAGGAAACAGCTGATGGCGTCTAATGTGAAAAGGAAAAACCTTGTGGAATCCTTATATATGTTTATTCCAAACCCACTCAATGGTCAGCGATGACTTAAATGTTTCTGTGAGAACATCATACTGCTGATATTTGTGGAGTTTTTTTTTTATTTTAATTCATGTGAATAGGTGAAATTCATTAATTTGAATTTATTGCATTTCCTGTTTTATTTTGTTTGCCAGACTTTCATTTTTTAATGTGATTTTTTGAATTTTTTTTTTATTTTTAAAGTTTTGAAAATCACTATAAAGATATTCTGGAAAAACAGAAGCAGCTGATGTTTAAAAGAATAAGTCATTTGCTCAACAGAATCAGTAAAAGGAAAGAAATGTAGAAATCCTGGTATCTGTGATCTTCAGAGTGTTTCTGGAACACTTCTGCAGACGTCTGCAGACGTCTGCGGGTGTCTGCGGGTGTCTGCGGGCGTCTGCGGGCGTCTTCGTATCTGCGGGCGTCTGCGGGTGTCTGCGGGCGTCTGCGGGTGTCTGCGGGCGTCTGCAGGTCTCTGCGGGTGTCTGCGGGTGTCTGCGGGCGTCTTCGTATCTGCGGGCGTCTGCGGGTGTCTGCGGGTGTCTGCGGGCGTCTTCGTATCTGCGGGCATCTGCGGGTGTCTGCGGCGTCTGCGGGCGTCTGCGGGCGTCAGCAGGCGTCTGCAGGTGTCTGCAGGTGTCTGCGGGTGTCTGCGGGCGTCTTCGTATCTGCGGGCGTCTGCGGGTGTCTGCGGGCGTCTGCGGGCGTCTGCGGGCGTCAGCAGGCGTCTGCAGGTGTCTGCGGGTGTCTGCGGGCGTCTGCAGGTGTCTGCAGGCGTCTGCAGGTGTCTGCGGGTGTCTGCGGGCGTCTGCGGGCGTCTGCAGGCGTCTGCAGGTGTCTGCAGGTGTCTGCGGGCGTCTGCGGGTGTCTGCGGGCGTCTGCGGGTGTCTGCGGGCGTCTGCAGGTCTCTGCGGGTGTCTGCGGGTGTCTGCGGGCGTCTTCGTATCTGCGGGCGTCTGCGGGTGTCTGCGGGTGTCTGCGGGCGTCTTCGTATCTGCGGGCGTCTGCGGGTGTCTGCGGGCGTCTGCGGGCGTCAGCAGGCGTCTGCGGGTGTCTGCGGGTGTCTGCGGGTGTCTGCGGGCGTCTGCAGGTGTCTGCAGGCGTCTGCAGGTGTCTGCAGGTGTCTGCAGGTGTCTGCAGGCGTCTGCAGGTGTCTGCAGGTGTCTGCGGGTGTCTGCGGGCGTCTTCGTATCTGCGGGTGTCTGCGGGCGTCTGCGGGTGTCTGCGGGCGTCTGCGGGTGTCTGCGGGCGTCTGCGGGCGTCTGCGGGCGTCTGCGGGCGTCTGCAGGCGTCTGCAGGTGTCTGCGGGTGTCTGCGGGCGTCTTCGTATCTGCGGGCGTCTGCAGGTCTCTGCGGGTGTCTGCGGGCGTCTGCAGGTGCCTGCGGGTATCCTGGAGAACATCCGTCTCAAAGTGCTTCATTCAGTGTGAAGCTGTGCTGCTGGACACTGGGTGGTGCAGTTCTCCTGTTTACATGAGTGTTCTCTGCATGGAGACAGACGCTCTCATTTACTGTGATGATTCACTTTACATGTGTATGACAGGCTGGTGGCAAGGGTGACCATTTATCTTTTGATGCTTTTATTCACTTATTTTCTTTACAAATTGCTGGTTTGTTTTATAAAATGTAGTACAATTGTTTCTGTCCAGATTTAATTCTAAACTCTTGAACAGTTTGGTCTTTTACTCATTCTGATCTTTCTAAGGACATTTTCAGAGGTCAGCTTTGTTTCTGTAGTCGAATAATCTGAAATGACGGAGCATTCTTCTCAGGGCGCAAGTTTGAAATCCAATTCTCCAGAGTTTATTAAGAACAAAGAAAAATAACTGTATAAAATATGCAGATGTACCTGAGAGAGATGAGTAATCACTGACGCTTTCTCAGAGAGAATTCTCTGTAAATGAAGATTTCAACACATTCTAAAGTAGTTGCATTAAAGACCTATTAAAAAGGAACTGAATCACTTGTTCTGTTGCTAATAAAAACATTTCTGTGACATGGGAGCTTTCAGACTGGAGCTTTGTACACGTCCGAGTCCTCCTACGGAGATGTTGGCATTATCCTGCAGGAGGCTGTGCGTGAGCGTTCATCTGCTCCTCAGCAGCAGGGGGCGCTCAGCTGTGGGTCTCCTCATGTGAGGCAGCAGGTGCGGTAACAGTAGTCGTGCAGGAAGCGCTCCAGTGTTTACCCCGAGCCCTTTAGTCTGGCTCGCTGTGATGTGTGACCGCAGAATCTCCAGCCTCAGCCAAAAAGAAGCAGCGAGTCGTTGGAGGGTGGCGGCGCCGGCAGCTGTCCCGAGTATTTCAGGCCCGTTGAGTAACCAAAGGTCATATTTGGAACCGAGATGGGAAGAGGTTCAGAGATGTCAGTGGAGCCAAGAATAGTTTAGTTTACTAAGTTACTCTGACTAGTCTCTTTGGGTCAACTCTTCATGTAGTTGGACCTCTCTCTCTGTCTGTTGAGATGAACGTTCTCCTGGAGAAAGTGTTCAGGAGAACCTCCAACAAACGGGCTCTCTGAGCATCGCTGTACCGGGTTAACCGTTCAGATTTGTCAGCTCAGAACCCCCTCTTGCTCAGAACCCTGGTGGAGGTCCAGGAATGTGCAGACACGGCGGCAGAAGTGGGTTAAAGGTGGGGTAACCTTCTGCTGCCAGCTCCTGGCGTGAAAGTCCCTGAGCAGATATTTACAAAGCGCACATGTTCACGCCGTCAGCAGCACATGACGCTGAGCCTCATGGGACCCCGCTGCTGCTGGGTCGACCCGCTCCTCAATCTCTTCTCTGATCTGTTCTGATCCGTGTGCTGAAGAACGTTGTTTTTCCTGCAGATGCAGGACGCACCAACGACTGTAATAATGTGAAGGGGCGGGGCATCTGCTGTGTGTGGTCATATCTGAGTGGACGGGACAGAGAAGACATTACTGCTCAAACATTTGTTGTTAGACATTTTGATCTTATGCAATGTTTAAATGAAATGAGAGGAACTAGAGAAACACACGACCATGGAACTTCTCTTATTTTGAAAAGGTGGAGGAAGTGGGAAATGTTTACATCTTTAACCACAACCATGTCCTTCTTCTGCACCCTCTCCTCCTACCCCTAAATATAAAGTTGGTGGGAGGGGCTTAAAGTCTGGTCATATGGATCCTAAATTGAGCCTCAGCAGTCTGAGCCTTTAGCAGCAGAACGGACCCCCCCCCCCCCCCCCCCCCCCACCGCCATCCTTACCTATAGACGCTTTTAAAAAGAAGGTTTTAAATCTACAGACTAAACATAGATGGCATCTGACTCCAGAACTCCAACCAACGGTCCATAAAAGCTCAGAGAAGGATGCGTTCAGTTTAGGAGATATGCAACCATGAACTCCGTGACAGAAGATGGAGCTGCTCTGTTTATGTCTCGAGAATTTTTAAATATTTCCAAAAGTATTTATCAGAATCAGGTGTCCTAATCAGCTGATCACAGGTGTAGAAATCCAGCATTCAGACATGCAGACTGTCAGTGACAGGATGTGGTGTGGTCACTGAAGTTCATATGAGAGTCTAAGCAGGTGAGATGATACTTCTGGTTATAGAGTATTTTGAAGAATCAACTGTCATGTTTAAGGTTGATTTTTATTTTATTGACTGACTCTAATATTTAACTAAACAAAGAGAGGGTTTGACTGCTCAGACTCTGAGCATCTCGACCCTCTCGTTGTATTTACTCACTAAGATAAAGGCAGGTCCACTCCTCTGGAAGAACTGTCTGTAACCTGTTCTGAGTGGAAGTGTGAAGTAGTGCTGCCACAAACGATTATTTTAATAGTCAATTAATCACCGATTATTTTTCCCGATTAGTCGACTAATTGGATCACGCGCAAACTGGATGTAAAACACACATCTAAACCATCATTAGCTTTGAACTAACTAAAAACTAGATACAAACAACTACCTGCGATAATGGTAGTGTGAATGTTGTAGGCTAAAATTGATAGCTGAAGATGCTGAAATTGATAACCAAAATTGCTGAAGCTGAAAGTCAGCCGAAACTTTAGCTAAACCTTAAAATGGCTTAAAAATCTTTAAAAAACATAAATTAGCCAGAATAACTAGCATGTAGCTGAAAATTAGCTAAACTCCAAATTAGCCTAAAAAAACTGAAAAAAATTCTAAATTAGCCAAAACAGCTAGCATGCAGCTGAAATATTCGATAAACTACCAAATAGCCAAAAAAACAGAAACAATCCTAAATTATCCAAAACAGCTCGCTGAAATATTAGCTAATCTCAAAATTAGGCTGAAAAAAATGATAAAAATCATAAATTAGCTAAAATAGCTATCATGTAGCTTAAATATTAACTAAACTCCAAAATAGCCTAAAAACCCTTAATAAATGGCAAAATATTCCAAAAAGCTAGAATAATGTCATTATAACTTTCAACTTTACTACACTCTGACTCCATATATTATAAAGTAACGACTAATCGATTATTAAATTAGTTGTCGATTATTTTAATAGTCGATTAGTCATCGATTAGTCGACTAATCGTGGCAGCCCTAGTGTGAAGTCAACATGTTTTATGGTTTTTGACTGCAGTCTGTCCTCCAGCCTGTGAGGATCAGGAGACTCCCTTCATTTTTGATTGAGCTGTTCTTAAGATGAAACTCCTGAGAACACAGACAGTTTCATGTCTTATTCAGACGTGGACTCATGTCCTACTTTAAACAATCGATCCCAGGTTGATCTCTGCAGCCATCGCTCTGTCTGCAGCTCCGCCCCTCCTACCATCAGAAGAGAGGACGTCTGTTTGCATCTTCTGTAAACAAGCAGACGGTTCTGTGGACTCGGTTTCTGTGGAAACGGTTCGGGTGTCTGAGCTATTTTAGGGAGGATTTCATGTGTGGAGCACGGGGCTCTGAGCGGGTCCGTCCTGTCCGACCTGCTTCATCCTCACAGATACTTTCAATATTATTGGAAGTCTGGCCTCTTATACGCTGCTTCTAGAGACGATACGTGGCAGGACTTCAGTGTCATGTTGAAGGCATGATGGGAACTAGACGGAGCAAAATCCTGTTCTGTATCTGAACCTTTTATTGGTATTCTTAACTTAGTTTGAAGGTCAGGAGGACATTGTAACAGATGAAAAGATTCTTCTGTTTCAGAAGGCTGAAACGTTTTGGATGCAGGTCAGAAATCACCGACTGAATGTTCCTGGTGTTTAGTTCCACTGAACGACCTGAAACTGAATGCTGTTACTTGGATCAAACAGGCTGGAACTTCAACACGACTTTCTGAAGCACCAGGTCCCACAAGTCTTCTCCGTGGACGTCACGGTTCACATAGGAGAGACTGTGCTGATTAAAATGACACTAAATAAGCAGGATTTTTTTTTTTTTATCTATTTTTCAGCCCTAATTTAAAGCAAAATTGATGATTCTTTTAGTGAACTGACTGACGTGTGGAGAAAGATTCCAATAGATTCTATTTCTAAAGTCAGTGTTTACTGAATCTGATAAGAATCTAAAGGTGATCTCTTGAAATAGAAATGTTGACTGAAGGCTGGGTTTGATTTAATATCTTATGGTATTTAAAAATCAAAGTGATTCCGTATTCTGGCAGAGATGTTGTTTTCTTGTTGGACTGCATCCCTCAAATCAAATCAACTTTATTTCAAATGATTCAAAAAAGATCATTTTCAATCAAAGTGCTTTACATAAAAAATACTAAAATGTTAAAAACAAAGGACAATGCCCTCAAACCCCACCCCCACCCCTCCACACACTCGCACAAACACACATTGACATATTTACACACCATGATGTTAAAAACAATTAAAATAATTCCTAAAAAGCTGGAAAATAGAAATCTAGAAATCTGGCTTTGCACTGCAGTGAGGAAATAATATTTTAGGGATTTGTCCACACCAGTGAGCCCCCAATCAAGTTTACAGAGTACACCACTACAGGACCCCCCAGATCCTAGCAAAGAGCCAGACCCGGGACGTCCCACTGTGGCGACCCTGTTTACTGAGAAAGGACAATCACTGATGTGGAGGATCTATCAGAGGAAAACACTGGAGATAAAAATGTAAAAGGAGTAAAAATATATAAAAAAAAAGAATAAAAACAGATATATCAGGTGAAAAAGAGAATATATATATATATATATATATATATATATATATATGACATAATTCAGTAAAAATAAATGAATATTAATTAAGTAAAAAGAGAGGAGAAAACAAAATGTATGATAACTTTCAAAAGTTTAAATAAAATCCAGATTAAAAAGGGAGATCTTGAACCTTCCTTTAAAAACATGAACAGTCTCTGCAGCCCTGATGCATTCTGGGAGGCTGTTCCACAGGCGAGGTCCATTATAACTGAATGAAGCCTCGCCGTATGTTTTAGTTCTAACTTTTGGAATAAATGTTGGAGTTTTGTTGCAGGTCGACTTTATCAACTCTGTTGTTGTGTTTCTGACTCTGTTGTTGTTTCTGACTCTGTTGTTGTTGTGTTTCTGACAGTGTTGTTGTCGTGTTGTGATGCCCGTTTCGTTTGTATTGCAGACTTCTGCGTCGTCTGGCCACTCTGCTCTCCCAGCAGGCCTCTCTCATGGCTTCCAACGAGGCCTTCAAGAAGCAGGCGGAGGGCGCCAGCGCCGCTGCCAAGAAGTACATCGACGACAACGAGCTTCTTCAGGAGGTGAGCTTCTCCACAAACGGCTCCATCAGGTTCAACAAATCTAGAGTTGAAACCTGAACTCAGAGTCACTGGACTCAAATACTCAAACTTAGTTCCAGAACAGCTGAAAAAGTTTGATTCAACTTGAAGTTGTTAGAACAAGAATCAGGTGCGAGCGTCGTGACCATAAAATCCTGATCAATGGAGCAAAGACAGCAGGATTCACCATGGCAACGAGAACAAACATATGAGGTTCATACTTCCGGCGACAGAAATTGATGAGTTCCTGCAACGATATACGGATTATAAGAACATTTTCATCAAGATAATAAACCCAGCTGCAGCGGTAAAACAGAGAGAAAACATCTGCAGAGTTAATGCATACGTCTACATTTGAATCATTTCAAATAACGAATAAATAATATCAGGAAGGTTATTTAGTCACTGGTTAAGTAAGGAATGGTTCTTGATCTGTTAATAATTGAACCAATAATCCTAAGTTTTATGATCAAACGCAGAGAGAACAATCAACTTAGTTTTGAAACCTTCTCTGGACACTTGGAAGACACGAACAGGAGATGCTTGGAGCACAGAGCTCCTCTGGTGTCACTCCATGGCTCCTCCCACAACCAGACCAACCACATCATCCATCATTGTTAGAAGATTTAGTCGCAGAAAAACATTGAAACAATATCATCTATCGATACATTTAACAGTCATTAGATCGTAAATTCAGAGAAAAACAACTTCAACTTTAGAAGAACGACCTCCTTCATTATTAAGTCCTCATCCAGCAGGTGTTGCTGGGAAAAAAGGAAGTAGAAGTTTTATAAACTGGAAGATGAAATGTTTGTTAAAGGGTAACCAAACTCTGAATCAACCTTTTTGGATGTTTACATCTATAAACAAAGCTTTAACAGTGCTGTCTGTTGGTTGTTGCCACATTTTTGACAAATTGAAATAAACTTGTTTAATTTCTGAAAATCAAACCGTCGGTGAGCTGCCCCCTGGAGGTTAAAACGAGGTATTACAGTTGAATTTTGTGATTGGTCAACTGGTGTAAGTCCTAGAAGTCTGATGTCATCAAGCTCTGCTGTATCAGTGTAAAAGCCCCGCCCATCTGTGATTCTGTAACAGTCGGTCGTTAGCTTTAGCGTTAGCATGGCTCGTAGGAGTGTTACCAAAATCTCCTGGTTTACACAATTTACCAGGACTTGGAGGTTAGAGAACAGAGTTTGTGTGTAATCTGCATTAAATCCAGTAAACTCCGTCCTGATGATGATTTAATGATTGTTTAATACGTTAGCCTCTATTAGCTATGATGCTAGCAGCATTTGAGCACTCCTTCAGACCTGCTAACCTTCAGCTGCCCATGTTGATCAGCGTGTTGATCATTGATCTATATTACTGGATCGGCCCTTGCCGATTGGCTGTTGTAGACAGAGATGTGCGCTCATGGGCGCCATTGTTATGTTTGAGTGGCGTCAACAGAACTCGGCTCAATGTGAGACGTGCAGGAATCAACCACAAACATCAGACTAACTCAAACATTTTAAACTGATTTTTTACAAAAACATTAAAGTTTAGAAAATGATTGACGTTGTGGAATATTTACATGTTTATTATCTCTTAAAGCGAAGCTGGAAATGGTGCCAGAACTGAACCTTCTAGTGTTACAGCTGCATAAAACTGACCTGTCAATCATAGATCCAAGCCACACCTCCGCCCCGCAATCTGGCTCCACTAGCCCCGCCCCCTGTTTGGGGGTTATTTTTCAAATCTGGGCAGAGAATGGCCTCTGTGCTCTGTTTGGGTACCCTTTAAACGTTCATGGTGATGGAGTTCAAAGCAGTCTCTTCATCTCTTCACTTTCCCCTTTGAGAGGTGTCCGAGTGTGGCACTGACCCCCCCCCCCATACGCCAGTGACAGGGTGGGCACCGCGGGGGGTTTGTTCATAGCTGTGGTTGCAGTGTTTTCCTCTGGAAGGTAATGACCCGCCCCCACACACGCTGAGGGTTCACTGCAGGCCTGGTTTGAGTCTGTGGTCATGCGGCTCACGGGTCGTCCCGGAGCTGCCAGACTGCAGCTGGGGGGGGTTTGCTGGCTCCCCCCGTCCATCAACCTTCTCATCTTTCCGTTGACCCGTGAAGCAGCTGCAGATGCAGCCATGATCCCCAGATCCAGTTGTTCCTGAACTCTGGTGGCATTCTGACCTTCACAGCGTCGGCGTGGCGAGGGGCTGGCATCGCCCCGCCCCCGGGCTCCTGCAGCCGCCGCTCGCTTCCCTCACATGCTCTGAGGTAACGCGACCCGTGATCTGCTGCTAAAGAGGGCCCGCGTGCACGGGAAGCTTCAGGGTTTGGTCAAATGTGTTCATTCTTACGGAGCCAGTTTCCCAAAAATGGCCATGATTCAGAGCTCCGGCGTGACCCGGGGGAACGTCCCGTTCAGAGTGGGTCCAGCGCTGCCAAGTTTAAACCAGATCTCGAGGACAACCGTGTGACAGCGTTACTCACGGAGCAAGTCGCTCCGGAACCCAAATCTGTTTCACAGAGAAATGATCATGAAGAAAAGACTGGAACACGCTTACTCCGTGTTCTCCTTTCACCTTCACTTTCTCTTTCTCATGTTTTAGTCTTACAAACCCAGAGTTAATGAAGATCTCACTCAAACTTCACGTTTCCTCAGTCCGGTTTTTTACAGCAGCACGTGCACACACTCAGACGTGCACGCTCAGACGTGCACACACTCAGACGTGCACGCTCACACGTGCACGCCGGAGGCAGCAGGTGTGCCTGCAGATCAGATGACCTGCTTCACTGTAACGCCTCACACTGTATTTATACACACAGGGGGCAGTTATGTCACCTTGAGTTACTGTCTGCAGTGAAATCGGGGGTCCCATCACACGTGTGTGTGTGGGGGGGGGTGACCTCTGACCCTCAGGCTCCTGTAAGAAGAGCTCCTCAAGAACCTGATGTCCTCTGCAAACGTGTAGAAACGTGAGGCAGGAGCGCAGCAGAAGTCTGGATTCTGTTCATCTTCATCGTTTGAGGCGGTGGTCCCAGAGCTTTCAGGACACGGGACGTTCAGATTACACAATATTTTCACAATCGGTCTGAACGGGGCTGAAGTTGGCATTTTTAAAATAAAAAGATTCTACAAGAAATTTAGTTTAAAAAATCAGAAAACATGAGATTCTATATGTTTTCATTTTTTACATTTCATTCATTTCATTTCATTTATTCATTTATAAAGCACCTTTCACCACCAGCCAAGGAGGCCCAAAGTGCTGTACACAAGAAAATACCATACATGAGAATCATAAAAACAATTTAAAAAATAAATAAGTAAAAACCTACAGTATTTAAAAATAAATTAATTAAAATTTACATGATAAAAAGCAGCTAGGCAGATACAATAGTGGAGGAACAGTTGAGCTTTAAAACTCTCCAACAGTGTGACTTCTCTAATAGCTTTTGGCAACTGGTTCCACAATTTAGGAGCCAGCACAGAGAAGGCCCGATCTCCCCGGAACTTACATTTAGTTATCGGAACCAGTAACAGACACTGGTCCGCAGAACACAAAGACTTGGAGGGAGAATATTTTAAAATCAAATCAGAAAGGTGAGATGGTGCCGTACCTGCCAGTGATTTAAAAGCAAAAACAGGAATTTTCATGCAGATCAAATATTGCTACGGCAGCCAGTTCAGAGACCAGAACAGGGGTCATGTGATCAGACTTTTTAGCACCACATATAAATCTGGCCGCTGCATTCTGCACCAGCAACGGATGAAGATTCAATGAAACAGAGTTGTAGATTTGTAGAAGTCGTTTCTGATCTGAAGACATTCCATCATTCATGTTTCTCTCTCATTTTAACATCATTCCAGACTCTGATTGTCTTTTTACCCTGAAAGATAATCAATCATATTTAGTCTTTACATAAATCCTTATTCACTGGGGATTATTTTTAACACTAAAGAACATCTTCAAGTTTCTGAAGATAATTCAGCTTTTCTGTAGGAAAGTTCTCAAATGTTCCTCTTACAAGTTTCCATCAATCATTAACTTTCTTTGATTTCATCTTCATTCTCGGTTAAATGTTTGAGGATCTTCTCTGTGACCTCTGAGTGGAGGCTAACAACCAGATGCTAGCTTCAGCTACGTCTGACTTTAAGATGCTGTGGATAAATAAAGCAAAATAAAACCATGAAACTGTCATAAAACGGATATTTCCTCTATCTTTAACTTTATTATCTGAGAACAACTGTCTGAATAAATAAATCTATGAGGAGGAGAACGTCTGGAGACCCCATCAGGGTCACGGTTTGGATCATATTTCGGATCATTATGAAAACAAGATAAAAGACTAAAATATTTTTGGGGAAAAAAATTCAAATTCAGCTCAGCTACAGAAACATTTACACGTCTTTAGACCAAATCTACAAAACATGAGAGGAAAGAATGCTTTAAAATAGTTTGGAAAATACCAAATCTATCTGGAGTTCTCCTTAAAATACTGATGTCCAAATTCAATCGTACATAAATCAGTTAAAATTAAACTTAAAATAATTTGTTGGTGTTAATTGTTTTATTGAAACTAACTGTGGGAACATTAAATCTTTAAAATAATGATCTGGAAAAGATGGCGCTGCCGTGCCTGCTTTTCCTGCTGATTTATGATCCCTTTGGCTTGCCGTACTCGTATTCATATTGTTCAGTTCATTTTAATGCTGTTTGATCGGTTCGACACATTCACTGCCGGCCTGCGTCTCCATGACGACGGGATGAGACGCTCACAGACCAATCACATGCAGCATGTCGTCTGCATACGTGGAGCAGTCTGCTGCTTCTTCTGGTTCTGAGGCCTCACAGCCGGAGGATCCTCCTGCTCCTGTGGAGTCTGGTTCTGGTTCTGGTTCTGGACCTCATACACGCTCTTCTCTGCAGAAACTGCGTGCTGCTGGGATTGAGGTCCCAGAGGGCGGGAAGAAGGGAGCAGGTCCACAGGAGGAGAACAAAGTGCTGAAGGAGGAGGTGAAGACGCTGAAGGAGGAGCTGGAGACCTCCAAGAAAGGTGAGGAGCGAGGAGCGAGCAGGAGAGCTGGGGGGTCTGGATCAGAGCTCTGCAGAGCCAGAACCGGCTCTCTCACAGCTTCACAGACTTCTCTTTATCAACACATAGGAGGTTCTGTTGCTGGTTCCCCGGGATCCAAAAGTCTGAAAGGTCTTGAATTTAAACATTTGGAATTAAGAAGTCTTAAATCTTAAAATTAGAGCATTTTCAAACTTTTTTTTAAAGCTTTAGGTCATTGCACTTGACTAAAATGTTTTCAATAAATGATTCCAATGTCTATATAAATTCTTCTTTTTACCGTCCAGAGGGCTGGGAATCAGGCAGAGAATTTGGTCTTAAATTTTCATGTGTAAGAACATAAAAAGTCCTGAATTTAGCTGAAGACACGTGTAGGAACCCCGAGTTCTTGACTCGTTAGACGTGTTGGACTGGATGAGTTATGGATGAATGTTTGTCCTGCAGCTCTGCAGAAGTCTGACAGCGACGTTCAAGCCATGAAGAAGCAGGCGGAGAACCTGACGGTGGAGTATGACCGCCTGCTGGAGGAGCACAGCAAACTGCTGGTATGTCGTTTTCTGTGGGAGTCCATCATAAATGCTCGGCAAATACTTTTAAAAGAGAAAATGATTACGATTAATGGTTCAAATGAAAGGTTACAGTAAATCAAAAATCATAAACTGTTAAATCCTGCCTGTCAGCACCCACAGCGCTGTCTGCAGGCATCCCCGTATTATTCCCCGTGTTCTGTCTGCAGGCATCCTCTCATTATTCCCCGTGTTCTGTCTGCAGGCATCCTCTCATTATTCCCTGTGTTCTGTCTGCAGGCATCCTCTCATTATTCCCCGTGTTCTGTCTGCAGGCATCCTCTTATTATTCCCCGTGTTCTGTCTGCAGGCATCCTCTCATTATTCCCCGTGTTCTGTCTGCAGGCATCCCCTTATTATTCCCCGTGTTCTGTCTGCAGGCATCCCCTTATTATTCCCCGTGTTCTGTCTGCAGGCATCCCCTTATTATTCCCTGTGTTCTGTCTGCAGGCATCCTCTCATTATTCCCTGTGTTCTGTCTGCAGGCATCCTCTTATTATTCCCCGTGTTCTGTCTGCAGGCATCCTCTTATTATTCCCCGTGTTCTGTCTGCAGGCATCCTCTCATTATTCCCCGTGTTCTGTCTGCAGGCATCCCCTTATTATTCCCCGTGTTCTGTCTGCAGGCATCCTCTTATTATTCCCCGTGTTCTGTCTGCAGGCATCCTCTTATTATTCCCCGTGTTCTGTCTGCAGGCATCCCCTTATTATTCCCCGTGTTCTGTCTGCAGGCATCCCCTTATTATTCCCCGTGTTCTGTCTGCAGGCATCCCCTTATTATTCCCTGTGTTCTGTCTGCAGGCATCCCCGTATTATTCCCCGTGTTCTGTCTGCAGGCATCCCCTTATTATTCCCTGTGTTCTGTCTGCAGGCATCCCCGTATTATTCCCCGTGTTCTGTCTGCAGGCATCCTCATATTATTCCCTGTGTTCTGTCTGCAGGCATCCTCTTATTATTCCCTGTGTTCTGTCTGCAGGCATCCTCTCATTATTCCCTGTGTTCTGTCTGCAGGCATCCCCTTATTATTCCCTGTGTTCTGTCTGCAGGCATCCTCATATTATTCCCTGTGTTCTGTCTGCAGGCATCCTCTTATTATTCCCTGTGTTCTGTCTGCAGGCATCCTCTCATTATTCCCTGTGTTCTGTCTGCAGGCATCCTCTCATTATTCCCTGTGTTCTGTCTGCAGGCGAGCAGCGACAAGAAATCCGACTGATTGGAATGAAGGTTGCTTCCGTCTGTTTCCAGCCGGCTGCGTCTTCGTCATCTCTCGTGTGTCATGGACTCTGCTCAGCTGTGATTGGATGACGAGCCTGTCCGTCAGCCTTTTCTTCATTCCCTGCTGCTGTTTGTTTTTCTGTTTTGGAAGTTTTGATTGTGTTCCTGCAGCGTTCTTCTTCTTCTTCTTCTTCTTCTCTGCTGGACTTTGCTTCATTCTGGCCTCCACTGAAACGGTTCCTGGACGTGGAGCCGTCGTCTCTGGATGTGGTTATCATCCTCTTCATCACCTTCATCACAGATCCTAACAGGATGTTCTCTGCTGCAGCGTGGACTTGTGTTGTCATTGAAGGGGAGCTGGACACGCCTCACCTCGCTGTTTGGAAATGTTTTTGTCAAACGGATTAAAATATTTCTACGGATGGAGGAGTTTCTGCTGGTTTGCTGTTTCCTCTCTGTTTCCTCTCTGTTTCCTCTCTGTTTCCTCTCTGTTTCCTCTCTGTTTCCTCTCTGTTTCCTCTCCACTCCGTTTCCTCTCCGTTTCCACTCCGTTTCCTCTCCGTTTCCTCTCCGTTTCCTCTCCGTTTCCTCTCCGTTTCCTCTCCGTTTCCTCTCCGTTTCCTCTCCATTTCCTCTCCGTTTCCTCTCCGTTTCCTCTCCGTTTCCCCTCCGTTTCCCCTCCGTTTCCCCTCCGTTTCCCCTCCGTTTCCACTCCGTTTCCACTCCGTTTCCTCTCCGTTTCCTCTCCGTTTCCTCTCCGTTTCCACTCCGTTTCCACTCCGTTTCCACTCCGTTTCCACTCCGTTTCCACTCCGTTTCCACTCCGTTTCCTCTCCGTTTCCTCTCCGTTTCCTCTCCGTTTCCTCTCCGTTTCCTCTCCGTTTCCTCTCCGTTTCCTCTCCGTTTCCACTCCGTTTCCACTCCGTTTCCTCTCCGTTTCCTCTCCGTTTCCTCTCCGTTTCCTCTCCGTTTCCTCTCCGTTTCCTCTCCGTTTCCTCTCTGTTTCCTCTCCGTTTCCTCTCTGTTTCTACTCACAGATTGAGGGTTTCATCTGCAGATTTAAGAGTTAAACACTCCAGATATCCACTTCTTTATTATCCCAAACAAACCCTGACCTGTATTTAACCCAGCAGGTCGGAGAGTTTAGAACTAACCTGCACATCTTCACCCAGACTTTTACTCTTCTCTGATTGGCTGCTCTTCAACAAACAAGCGTTGTTGTTGTTGTTTGGTTCTTCAGAACGACATGGAAACGTGAGCAGATCCGTGTTCAGTCTGTCTGCTGCGTTCTGTCTGCAGCCGTGAGCAGAAGAACCTTTTGGGTTCCAAATCTTATTTTAGCCTTGAAGACGTTTAGATTTTCATTCTTTTGTTAATAATAAATATGAATCATGTTTATCGTTTGGCACGACTAAAATAAACAATAAAAAAGAAACTAGCATTTCTCAAGATTTGATTATTTTTTTATGTTTGACAGAAGCGGTTTTCAAAATAAAAGCTGATCTTGTGTCAAACAGGATCATCTCTGAACCAACATTGTCCAGCAGAAAATACTGTCATTTAAAGTCATAAAAGATTACATTTTATACCAGAGTTTATCTTTGTATATAAATCTGTTCATTCTGGAGGTAGAGCTGAACAAACCAGACGTCTTCAGGTCAACATGGAGGGAAAAACCTCCAGAGTTTATCATCTATGTTCACCTCAGACATCAGTTTATATAACAATCTAAATTAAATAAATGCTGATTAAGTAATTATTAGTTTAAAGAATTGCTTTTATTTTTCTTTCATTTATTTTTTGTTTTTTGACATCAATGCATATAAACCAGTCTAAATGAAATGTTAAGAGACCTGCTTAAAGAAATATGATTTTATTTTCCTTTAACCAGAGAGCCACCATGAAGAGATTAAAGATCTGAATGTGGTTCTGGAGCTGCTGCTCTAGAAATTCTACTAGAATTCAGAGAAAAAACTTAAATTTATAGTTTGGATTTGATCAATTCCAACGTGAAGAACTCCTCATGAGAACAGGATTTTCATCATGACAGCAGAAGAGCTGGAGCGGATCAAAGAGTGGAGGACGATGTCGATCCCTCCACACCTTCAACATGCAGAGAACTTCCTGGAGGCAGAAAGACTCATTTGAGGGAATGGTTCTGACTGCAGAACCAACAGGAAGAGGAACTTCTGGGGTTCTGGTGACCCATTTCCAGCTCGTGCAGCTGTCAGAGGAGTCTTCACATTTGTGATCAGGATGAAGAAACCATCCTGAGATCTGAGAGAAGAAAATGTGAATGTGGAGCTGATGGATGATAAAACCAAAGAAAGCTGCTGTGACCTTCAGGGACATGAAGGTCAGGACAGTAGTTGGATTCTGAAATACTATGACATTAAATGTCATTTTGACTGACATCTGTTAGCACCTTAGTTTACATTAGAATGGAACCATCAAAAAATGATGTCCGACTGACAGTATAGGAGAACTGGACCGAGTGAGTGTGATGTCATCTATAAAAACGTTCAGCTACCAGGGACGATGCACGTCACTAGCATCGCTGCAACGCGCCAGAATTAGCCCATAAGCTATTTCTCCAACCAAATAAGTCAATCCTGCCGCCATACGGACGGCGCCGTGTTTGAGCTCGCCGGTAAACGAAGAAATGCGACATAAGACTCAGTTTATCATCCAACAGCTACAGAAAAAAAAGATTATTTTTAGATTATTCTGGCTTCTTGGTTTAGGAGTCACTCAGTCCAGTTCTCATGTACAGTCAACATCCCCCCCCCCCCAAACACTCCTCAGACACGGAGCTGCTGGTCATCACATGAGTTTATTGCAGGTTTGGGTCATGGATGAAGAGCGGTGATCACAGCGCTGTACAGCATGGAGGCGGTCCCAGCTCGGTCGGGGCTCACCGGGGGACGCCGTCGTGGAGGTCCCGGCCGGTGAGGGGTCACACGGCGCCCCGGGACGTCGCTGCTACAGGTACACTTAGCTTCTCAATCATCTAGTCAGCTTTAAATGGAAGACTGCGATTAACAGGAAGACAAATACAAGACAAGATGGAGGTATGCAGGACAGCTTTTGGGCGGGAAACGCGAGCTGGGGTGACCCCTCTAACTGGTGAGGGGGGGACAATCAAAACGGAGTCGCTGCTCTGAAAAGAGACTCTTCTCTCTACGTGTAGTTGATCCTTTTGGCCACCTGGTGGCAGCAGAGAGGATCAGAAAACATGATCTTCAGAGGATTCTTCTTCATCTTGCTCCTGTTTCCAGCCCAAACCTCTCCTCCAGAGGACAGCGCCCCCTGCTGCTCCTCTGCTGACACTTCCATCACTGCTCGGACATTTCTGCTGCTCTTCCACAATCATCTGTCAGGTCAAACCATGAAACACAAAACATCTACTTCCTCTAAAGGTCTCCTTTTTTTGTTAAGATTAAAAAACATTTGGCAATGTTTTTGGCTGTAAGTCGTTAGTCATCTACAGTTAAAAAGAGGCTAGAAAAGGTTCTTCTCAGTTCATCAGATGTTCGGCACAGAAACAGACTCGGGTCGGACTCAGACGCTCAGCTTTCTTCTTCCATTTGGACAAAATAAACTGTCATTTGAAATGTGGACGTCTGACGTCAGATAAGCTGAAGGAAGCGTGCACGTGACTGTGCACGTGGTCGTGTGAGAGGTCCGGTGCAGCTTCAGGGGTTGTGGGTCTGCGTTGTGTTGCTTCAACACAAACACTCCAAGAACAGGACTTGTAGACCAATCTCATGTCATCTCATCTCAGGCTCCGCCCCCTGCTGTGTCCAGACGGAGAGCTGAGTCACTCTGTTATCCTGAGTTATTCTGCTGCGTTTGTGGCGTGAATCAGCTTTACCGCCGTCTCATCCTCCTTTTTTTGGTTCCATGTTTTTGAAGACTGACTGGAGATCAGTCATCTCTGCTGGGGGGTCTGCGGCCGTGTGAGGAAGCGCAGACCGTTTTATTTTCTGCTTCTTACGGTGGGCGGATCCTTCCATCACAGAGAATCTCATTCCTGGGTTTAGTTTTTTTATGCAGATGATGTTGTGTTCTTTCTCTCAGAATTTTACAAAAAAAGTTTCCAAAACTACAGAAACCCTGTCCTGTTTCGTCCCATTTGACCCGTTTAGTCTGTTGCCAGGTTTGAAAACAAGAAAAAAAAACCACCCTTAAACGTTTCTAAATGCAGCAGCAAACATCTGAGAGGGATAAAAAAAATCATCTAAAAGACACTCAAACATGTCAAAGAACATAACTCTAAAATACATAGAAGTTCCCTTTCAAAGAAGCCTCTTTGGGCTTTACATCACATAGGCTCCGCCCCCGAGCTGCGTGTTCATGTGAGCCGGTTGGGCGCCACCTCCAAGCGTCTCAGCACCGGAGGTTTGTTTGGGTTTACAGGATCAGAGTCCCACTAACGCTGAGGGGACTTTTATTTTGAAAGGTTTTAAAGAGGAAGTGGCGCCTCCGTTCTGCCCGGCTACACCTGAACATTCAGCCAAAGTCATCTGAAGTGCAATCAAATACTGCATCAAATATAGATACCACTTAAATATATTCAATATATATCTATTTGTTCGTTGTTTGTTTCAGCAAAATAAACTTCTGATCGTTTTACAATATGTAAAATAAAATATGGTTTCTGTCATTATTTCTCTGAAAGTGCAAGCATGTGCAAATGGATGCGGCCCGTCCCACAAACGCATGCCCCCCCCCATTGGACGGATGCTCTGGAGGTAAGACGACGATGTAAGGCAACACTCGGGGGTGGGGGGTGCTCGGGCTCTCCTCGGACCCCCCCAGGAGCATCCGGAACATTTCCGTGTTCCTTCGGATCGATCTCGGGCCTTCAGGGGGGGTGGGGGGTGCAACGTTCAGTGTGAGGAACACTGTGTCCACCGAGGGAGGGGGCAACGGTTGTCCACCCCCAGACTGAATTTGAGTGTTTGGCACTTTAGCTGACCACCACACCGCCTGATCTCTAACCCGATCCCCGCTCAGTCCCGGGCCTCCTTTCCTTCAGGTTCTGGACGGATCCGGTGATGCCGGACCGGAGCAGCTTCTCCTCCTCAGATGTTTTCTGGAGTCTGCGGTTCATGAAGGACGGCAGACGGACGGACGCTGAGCTCTGCTCCGGGATCTGGAGACGGGACGTCCAGCTGGACGAGAGTCTGATGCTGCGTTCAGCTGCAGGTGGTGCGTTCAGGGACCGGGAGGAGCGGTGGGAGATTTTATCATCATAAATCCAGATGAACATGAAGGAGAAAGATTCAACTCAGAGAGACACCAAGTTTAGAAGCAACCTGTCTGCATGTCTGCGTGTCTGTCTGCGTGTCTGTCTGTCTGTCTGCATGTCGGTCTGCATGTCTGCGTGTCTGTCTGCGTGCCTGCATGTCTGTCTGTCTGTCTGCGTGTCTGTCTGCGTGTCTGTCTGCGTGTCTGTCTGCGTGCCTGCATGTCTGCCTGTCTGTCTGCATGTCTGTCTGCGTGCCTGCATGTCTGTCTGTCTGTCTGTCTGCGTGTCTGTCTGCGTGTCTGTCTGCGTGTCTGTCTGCCTGTCTGTCTGCCTGTCTGTCTGCATGTCTGCATGTCTGTCTGTCTGTCTGTCTGCGTGTCTGTCTGCGTGTCTGTCTGCCTGTCTGTCTGCATGTCTGTCTGCGTGTCTGTCTGCGTGTCTGTCTGCCTGTCTGTCTGCGTGTCTGTCTGTCTGCATGTCTGCATGTCTGTCTGTCTGTCTGTCTGCGTGTCTGTCTGCGTATCTGTCTGCATGTCTGCCTGTCTGTCTGTCTGCCTGTCTGTCTGCGTGTCTATCTGCCTGTCTGTCTGCGTATCTGTCTGCATGTCTGCCTGTCTGCCTGCCTACATGTCTGTCTGCATGTCTATCTGCGTGTCTGTCTGCCTGTCTGTCTGTCTGTCTGTCTGCCTGTCTGTCTGCGTGTCTACATGTCTGTCTGCCTGCATGTCTGTCTGCCTGTCTCTCTGACTCAGATCCATTCCTTCGTTAAAGGAGGCGGGGCTGACTCTGTGAGTCGGGGGGGTTCAGGTGGAGGGGGTGGTGTTGGTGAATCAGCTGAATGTCTCTTATGGAGGTAGAGGGGGGGTTGTCCCCCGTGTAGCAGGCGGGGTGGGCGAGGCCCCGCCTACATGACGCTCTCAAAGATGATGACCTTGTTGTCGTCCGTGCCGGGCGACAGCGGGCTCAGAGACTTGACGTCGGGGGCCATGTACTCCAGGTGGTGAGCCCCCCACACCGGATCGGTCAGGTGGGCCCAACGCTGCAAGAGACAGCAGAGCAGGTGAGGTCAGGTGACCCGCACGGCTCCAGAACACAGACGGTGCGGCGTCGGACCTCTCTGAAGGTTCCTCTGGCCCGGAACAGCTTGTAGAGGAGCGTGGTGGGAATGCAGAGCATGGAGGAGAGCGCCAGACACCAGCCGATCGCCTCGCCCCACCACGGGTACACGTACACGTTGTTGTAGGTCAGCGGCTTGTAGTTGACCAGATGGAACAGAAAGATGCCCTGAGGACCGTCAGAGGGGGTCAGACCGGGCCGGACCGGGTCGGAGTGGGTGTTTGTGTTCGTGCAGCTCACCATGCAAACACACGGCGTGATGAAGGACCAGCACCACTTCATCCACGGGAACGGCCGGTACCCGATCATCCGGGCCACGTCGTCCATGAACCGGTCGGCTCCTGCACAAACCGGGGGGGGGGGGTCAGAGACTGCTGAGTCATGGTGCAGAAGAGAGTGTCCAGCCTGACACTGGAGGGAAGGTCGTGGGTTCAAATCCAGGTCAAGTCTAAACATGTGACTTCCTGTCTGAGACTCAGCATGAAGGGGAAGTGGGAGGAGCTTCTGGAAACAGGTCAGATGGCGCCAGAAATAATCTGCAGCTGGAATTTCCTAAACTTTAAGAAACTCTTTCAAAGACGATGTTTAAAAACTCTTTTATTTAGTGAAAAATGTTTTTCTCTGAGACCAGATCCTCACGGCTGAGTCTGCAGCTCACCCCTCCACACCCCTGTGAGTCATGGGAGTCAGAGGCGGACCGCTCTACCTCAGCACCACAAACGGGGGAACTGCAGTCAAACACGGGTTCTGATTTATCCCTGACATGTTTCCACCGCAGGAAGGAAGAGGAACACCTGAAGTCTGAAAGGTTTTATCGTCGATCACGGGTCGATCACGCGTCGATCACGGGTCGATCACGCGTCGATCACGCGTCGATCACGGGTCGATCACGCGTCGATCACGCGTCGATCACGCGTCGATCACGGGTCGATCACAGGTCGATCACAAGTCGATCACGCGTCGATCACGGGTCGGTCACGGGTCGATCACGCGTCGGTCACGGGTCGATCACGGGTCGATCACGCGTCGATCACGGGTCGATCACGCGTCGATCACGGGTCGGTCACGGGTCGATCACGGGTCGATCACGGGTCGATCACGGGTCGATCACGCGTCGATCACGGGTCGGTCATGGGTCGATCACGGGTCGATCACGGGTCGATCACGCGTCGATCACGCGTCGATCACGCGTCGATCACGGGTCGATCACGGGTCGGTCACGGGTCAGTCACGCGTCGGTCACGCGTCGGTCACGCGTCGATCACGGGTCGATCACGCGTCGATCACGGGGTCGATCACGGGTCGATCACGGGTCGATCACGGGTCGGTCACGGGTCGATCACGGGTCGGTCACGGGTCGGTCACGGGTCGATCACGGGTCGGTCACGGGTCGGTCACGGGTCGGTCACGGGTCGGTCACGGGTCGGTCACGGGTCGGTCACGGGTCGATCACGGGTCGGTCACGGGTCGGTCACGGGTCGGTCACGGGTCGATCACGCGTCGATCACGGGTCGGTCACGGGTCGGTCACGGGTCGGTCACGGGTCGGTCACGGGTCGGTCACGCGTCGGTCACGCGTCGATCACGGGTCGATCACGGGTCGGTCACGGGTCGATCACGGGTCGGTCACGCGTCGATCACGGGTCGGTCACGGGTCGATCACGGGTCGATCACGGGTCGATCACGGGTCGATCACGGGTCGATCACGGGTCGGTCACGCGTCGATCACGGGTCGATCACGCATCGATCACGGGTCGGTCACGGGTCGATCACGGGTCGATCACGCGTCGATCACGGGTCGATCACGGGTCGATCACGCATCGATCACGGGTCGGTCACGGGTCGATCACGGGTCGATCACGCGTCGATCACGGGTCGGTCACGGCTCGATCACGGGTCGATCACGCGTCGATCACGGGTCGGTCACGGGTCGGTCACGGGTCGATCACGGGTCGATCACGGGTCGATCACGCGTCGATCACGGGTCGATCACGGGTCGATCACGGGTCGGTCACGCGTCGATCACGGGTCGATCACGCGTCGATCACGGGTCGATCACGGGTCGGTCAAGGGTCGGTCACGCGTCGGTCACGCGTCGATCACGGGTTGATCGACCCCCCCCCCGTTAACCCCTTCAGACCCCTGGTCTCCTGACCTCCATCAGAGTTCTCGGCTGCATGTTCGTCTCGTGTTTGATTGATTGATTCTTCTCCTGAACAAATCGAGGATTGTGGGACGGTTGAGAGCAGCTGCAGCTGATCGGACCCCCCCTCAGATTCCACTGCTATGTGTCAGCCGCTGCACCCTTTCACACAGTCCTTCTGTTGGCCGAGTCGCCCCCACATGACCCGCAGAGACCCCCCCACCTGTCAGGACGTTCCGGTTCAGCTGATATTCTTTATTTTAGTAAAGCGTCTGAATCTCATGTTTTTCTTTGACTCTTCTGGCTCCACCCCCCCCCCCCCCCCACCCCCCAACATGCTGGTGCCCCCCCATCTATGAAACCTGATCAGATTACTCAGATTCTAAATCCATCCGTCTGAACAAATGTGGCTCCACACCTGTTGGAGGTTCACTTACACCTCTGAGTGTTTGTGTGTGTGTGGGGGGGTATATATGAGGGAAGGGGGGGGGCATACCGTAGACCCAGGCGACTACTATACATTCCCAGAATGCTTGCCACAGCAGCGTCATCCCGCTGGCAGAGTAGTAGTCAAAGATTTGGAAGACATACATCCCTCCCTGCAGAGAAAACATGCTTCAGGTCAGGACATGGAGGGGGGGTGGGGGGGTGGGGGGGTGAGTCCAGCCTCTGTCACTGACCTGCGTCACCATGGAGAGGTCAATAATGAAACACAGCAAGCAGCAGATCGCCACGGCGATCTCTCGCTTGTATCGGTGGTAATGCTTTCCAGGAAACAGGTCCAGGATCCCGGTGACGAAGCCCTCCACGCCCACGAACTGCAGGGACACATCGGAGCAGAACCTCAGACCAGAACCTCGCAGCAGAACCTCGGACCAGAACCTCAGAGCAGAACCTCGGAGCAGAACCTCGGACCAGAACCTCAGACCAGAACCTCAGAGCAGAACCTCAGACCAGAACCTCGGACCAGAACCTCACGGTTTACGAGAACATTCCACATGACTGTCACTCTGGGTTTTGCTGCTTTGCAGGTTTTCAAACACATCAGAGAAGTCCAGAAGCTTCAATAGCCTGACCTCTGACCTCTGACCTCTGACCTCTGACCTCTGCTTAACACGAGCTGTCATCCTGCTGTAAACAGTCAGAAACTAAAACTTCTTATCCTACAAACTCTTCCTCTCCACTTCTGTCAGTATTCTCTTCATCAGGAGGTCAAAGTCGATCACACACGGATCCAAAACACAGCTGAGCTGGATTAATGAAACACTCTGAAACTACGTTTTTAAATCCTAAAAAATGTAACTTTATAATATAATCATGAACTACATATATAGCATTACCTGTGATCATGCTAGTGTGAATTAGGGCCACGATTAGTCGACTAATCGACTATTAAAATAGTCCACGACTAATTTAATAGTCGATTAGTCGTTACTTAATATTACATGGAGTCAGAGTTTAGTAAAGTTGAAAGTTATGATGACATTTTACTAGCTTTTAAGACTATTTTAGTGTTTATTAAGGTATTTTAGGCTCATTTGGAGTTTAGCTAAAGTTTCAGCTACATGCTAGCTATTTTTGGCCAATTTAGGATTTTTTTTTTATAAAGTTTTTTAGGCTAATTTGGCATTTAGCTAATATTGTAGCTGGCTATCAGCTTCAGCATTTTCAGCTATCAAGTTTTCCATCTTCAGCTGCTAAATTCAGCTTACAGCTTTCACACTAGCATTATTGCAGGTAATGCTATACAGTAGCAGTATGAGTTTTAAGTTAGTTTCAAGCTAATGATGTTAAGATGTGTGCTTTACATCCAGCTGACGCATGAAGAAAAACTGTTAAACTATTAAAAAGATTATTAAAATAATAATCGTTTGTGGCAGCTCTAGTCTGGATGCTGGAAGCTGAATTTGGCCGCTGAAGATGCTAGTGCTGATAGCTGAAAACGCTGAAGTTGATAGCTAGCTACAATATTAGCTAAATGCCAAATTAGCCTAAAAAACAAAACAAAAAAAAAAAATAGGTTAGCCAAATCAGCTAGCATGGAGCTGAAATGTTAGCTTAACTCCAAAATAGGCAAAAAAAATCTTAGTAAATACTGAAATAGTCCAAAAGCTAAGAAAAAAAAAAATTAATTAATAATAAAAAAAAAAGCTAACAGAATGCTAATTTTTAAAACTGTAACTTTTAAACGGAATATTATTCCAGAATAAATCAACTTAAACCTTAAATAACTTCAATATTTTACTCTCCATAAAAATATATTTTGTCATAATTATACAAGTTAGGAATAAGCACAAGATAATATCAATAAAATAAAATGATCTGGAGGGCCGGATCCGGCCCCCGGGCCTGGACTTTCACACGTGGTCTACAGTTTTGTATGTTACAGTTTTTCTAATCAGTATCTGATTTGTGATGCGCTCTAAAGGTGAAGGAGGCGGAGTTTCAGTCACCTGGCTGTCCAGTCCGAGCAGCAGCAGCATGAAGAAGAAGAGCGCCGCCCACAGCGGCGCCACGGGCATCAGGCTGACCGCCTTCGGGTACGCGATGAAGGCCAGACCCGGACCTGAGGCACACCAGCACACCATTCGTAACGATCAGTTCCATGTACTCATGCGGGACGGGGGACGCTGGAGCAGCGCCTCCGTCCTGACCACACGCCGCACACCTTTACCTGACTCGGCCACCTGGGAGATGTCGACTCCCTGCTCGGCAGCCATGAAGCCCAGAATGGAGAAGACCACGAAACCAGCGAAGAAGCTGGTGCCGCTGTTGATGAGCGCCAGAACGAAGGCGTCCCTGCAGAGGAGAAGGACCTCAGGTCAGGTCAGAACCCTCGGAGGTCTGGTGACTCCTCCCACATGCTAATGCTAGTCCCAGAGCTGCTGTTACCATGGAAACTCAGTTTGATGTTTGTCCTTTGATTTAGAGGATTTTGTTTTGGTCCACAGATTTTCAAAAACAACAAAAGACGACTTAAACCAACAATAAACCAAAGTAAAGCCTGAAGAACACCAATAAATCAGTTTAATGATGTTTGTATGTTTGCTGAAGATCTAAATATTCCCAGAACTGAAACCCCACACACTGACACTTGTTGCAGTGTGCCCTGCTCTTTGTCTTCCAGGTTGTTTATGAGTGCGTGTCGTACTTGTAGCAGTCGTTATTGAAGCGATTGTAGCTCCCTAAAGCGGTCAGCGCTCCGAGGCCGATGGCGTAGGAGAAGAAGATCTGCGTTCCAGCATCTATCCACACCTGCAGGGGGAGAGGTCAGAGGTCACAGAGCGGCCGGAGCTCCAGAGACAAACGGTTCATCTTTCAATCATCATCATGGGGCCTAAAATAACACCTGAGTGACGCTTGAGCATAAAATCTTTAACATGATGGAACTTTTCAACCGTTAACACGATCATTCCAGAAGATTCGGAAGGAGAAAACCATTTTCTCTGTATCAGATTCTACTAGAATGATCCTGTTAACGGTTGAAAAGTTACAGAAGAAACACTAGAGCTCCGGGGTTAAAGGGTTAAATGGAATCTGGTTGATTACAGCAGCAGGGGGCGTTCTTCTCTTCTGCAGATGTTGAGGTAAGTCAACACGTGCTCCTACCAAACTAAGATCATCAAGAGAAAAGATCCACAAAAACAGACACGTCAGGTTAAACTGCTGACGCTTCAGCCCTCCGACTCCTGACAGTCACAGTTCAGGGCTAAGGCTCCGGCGCGGTGACTCACCTGTGCCTCCTCCAGTTTGGACCAGTCCGGCTTGATGTAGTACATGATGCCGTCGTACGCCCCGGGAAGGGTGACTCCTCTGACCAGCAGGATGATGAGGACCACATACGGGAACGTGGCGGTAAAATACACGATCTGGAAGAAACGCCGAACAGTCAGAACCAGCGGAGCTCGCTAGCATGCTACGTGGAGTTCGCTAGCACGCTACGTGGAGCTCGCTAGCATGCTACGTGGAGCTCGCTAGAATGCTACGTGGAGTTCGCTAGCATGTTACGTGGAGTTCGCTAGCACGCTACGTGGAGCTCGCTAGCATGCTACGTGGAGCTCGCTAGAATGCTACGTGGAGCTCGCTAGCATGTTACGTGGAGCTCGCTAGCATGCTCGTGTGAGCTCGCTAGCATGCGTGGAGTTCGCTAGCATGCTACGTGAGCTCGCAGAATGCTACGTGGAGTTCGCTAGCATTCTACGTGGAGCTTGCTAGAATGCTACGTAGAGTTCGCTAGCTGTTACGTGGAGTTCGCTAGCATACTACGTGGAGCTCGCTAGCATGTTACGTGGAGTTCGCTAGCATGCTACGTGGAGCTCGCTAGAATGCTACGTGGAGTTCGCTAGCATGTTACGTGGAGTTCGCTAGCACGCTACGTGGAGCTCGCTAGAATGCTACGTGGAGTTCGCTAGCATGTTACGTGGAGCTCGCTAGCATGCTACGTGGAGCTCGCTAGAATGCTACGTGGAGTTTGCTAGCATGTTACGTGGAGTTTGTTAGCACGCTACGTGGAGCTCGCTAGCATGCTACGTGGAGCTCGCTAGAATGCTACGTGGAGTTCGCTAGCATGCTACGTGGAGCTCGCTAGAATGCTACGTGGAGCTCGCTAGCATGCTACGTGGAGCTCGCTAGAATGCTACGTAGAGTTCGCTAGCATGTTACGTGGAGCTCGCTAGCACGCTACGTGAGCTCGCTAGCATGCTACGTGGAGTTCGCTAGCATGTTACGTGGAGCTCGCTAGCCATGCTACGTGGAGCTCGCTAGAATGCTACGTGGAGTTTGCTAGCATGTTACGTGGAGCTCGCTAGCATGTTACGTGGAGCTCGCTAGCATGTTACATGGAGCTCGTTAGCATGTTACATGGAGCTCGCTAGCATGCTACATGGAGCTCGCTAGCATGCTACGTGGAGCTCGCTAGCATGTTACGTGGAGCTTGCTAGAATGCTACGTGGAGCTTGCTAGCATGCTACATGGAGCTCGCTAGCATGTTACGTGGAGCTCGCTAGCATGTTACGTGGAGCTCGCTAGCATGTTACGTGGAGCTCGCTAGCATGCTACATAGAGCTTGCTAGCATGCTACGTGGAGCTCGCTAGCATGCTACATGGAGCTCGCTAGCATGCTACATGGAGCTCGTTAGCATGCTACGTGGAGCTCGTTAGCATGCTACGTGGAGCTCGCTAGCATGTTACGTGGAGCTCGCTAGCATGCTACGCAGAGCTCGCTAGCATGCTACATGGAGCTCGCTAGCATGCTACGTGGAGCTCGCTAGAATGCTACGTGGAGCTCGCTAGAATGCTACGTGGAGCTCGCTAGCATGTTACGTGGAGTTCGCTAGCATGCTACATGGAGCTCGCTAGCATGTTACGTGGAGCTCGCTGGCATGTTACGTGGAGTTCGCTAGCATGTTACGTGGAGCTCGCTAGAATGCTACGTGGAGCTCGCTAGAATGCTACGTGGAGCTCGCTAGAATGCTACGTGGAGCTCGCTAGCATGCTACGTGGAGCTCGCTAGAATGCTACGTGGAGCTCGCTAGAATGCTACGTGGAGCTCGCTAGAATGCTACGTGGAGCTCGCTAGCATGTTACGTGGAGTTCGCTAGAATGCTACGTGGAGCTCGCTAGCATGCTACGTGGAGCTCGCTAGCATGCTACGTGGAGTTCGCTAGCATGTTACGTGGAGTTCGCTAGCACGCTACATGGAGCTCGCTAGCATGCTACGTGGAGCTCGCTAGAATGCTACGTGGAGTTCGCTAGCATGTTACGTGGAGTTCGCTAGCACGCTACGTGGAGCTCGCTAGCATGCTACGTGGAGCTCGCTAGCGTGTTACAGCTTCAAGCTGCTGAATCATCAAAACACCTGCTGACATTTTTGTCAGGTTCACGTTTACCCTCCAGTTTTTATGTCCTTTAAGCCGCTTTTCTCCTTCAGATTCTGATGGAATTATCGTGTGAACAGTTGAAAAGTTACAGTATGTTAAAGATTTTGTCTGGAAGCGTCCCCGGCTCAGGTGTTAAACAGTTTAGAAATCATTCTAAAAAAGGGTCAAAGGCTGAAATGTGGAGACATGAAGCAAAGATGAACTTCAAACAAATGGAGAAACTATAAAACTGGATTTCAGCTTCATGTTTGCAGCATCAAGCACAAACCCCAGATTCCTCTGCAGGCCTGGAAGCGTCACTGCCGACCTCCATGTACCTGACCTAAATATTCAGCGTTACATAAGGCAGGCGGAGGATGGGGAATGTTTACATAAGAGGAGCTGAAACGCTGAGAACCAGGCAGCAAAAACAAGCCGGAGGGAAGACGATCCGGCCTGACAGTGGGCCTGCTGCGCCGGGGCGCACCAGGACTTTCAGCACCATGGAGAGCGCCCCCTTTCAGTCGGCACAAACGGGGCGGCGCTCCTCCTGCTGCGTTCACTGAACTGATGGAGGGGGCGGAGCCAGTGGGGGAGGCGTTTTCCCCGGCAGTGTTCGGACGGGAAAGCCTCAGCTGCTCCTTCTGTGTTGAGCAGAACCTCCTTCCTCCGGTCAGAACCAGAGAATGAGCTCTGCTGGGGGTCAGCTCTCCCCCCGCTCTTTAAAACAGAATTAGAGTTTCCAGCTCAGCAGATGACACGTTCCTTTCATGTGAATTATTATGACTGACATTCTGAGTCGGGTTTGTTCACGTCACTCTGCAGGATTGAACAAACCCTGAAGATGAAGAAACGACAGCGAGATGTTTCAGTCTTCTGCGACCGGAAACTCGGAGGGAGCGGCGCTTCGCTCTCACGTTGCTCTCAGGCTCTGTGGAATTGACAGTAAGGCACGGCGGAGGTGGTGTCATGGTTTTGCCTTGCCCTGCTGGGTACGTCAGGACTGACTCGTGAAGATGAAGAAGTCTCCTCGTCTTCACTCTGAGATCAGAACCACACCGGACAGATCCGACTCCGTTCTTCATCCACCAATCAGCATCATCGAGGATCCTGATCTGATCCCTCTGAGATGAAGAAGTCTCCATCTATGAATGTTTCATCGTCCTGTTTCTACCAGAACTCTGTGGTTCTAAACTTCAGTTTTTCTGCTGCGTTTTCTCTTGTCTGATTTTGCTGTAAAGACTAAATCTCGGCGCCTGTTTTTTGCTGCTCGGTTCTCTCTGCTGCACGAACACGCTCGCCGCCGTCCGAGCTCCTCACGCCGCATCGCGCCGCGCCGCCTCAGCCTTCAGGCGGATCTGCAGACGGAGCAGGTTTCATTTCCCAGGGTGTCTCAGTCACGTCCCACTGCAGTCAGGAGGCCCTCCCGCCGGCCGGCCAATCGCAGCCTGCCACGTCGGCGGCTCAGCTGACCCACACATGGTCGTCATAGCAACACTAAGCCAAGCGTGTGAGCGGCGTGTTTGGGTCTGTGGCGGCAGCGAGTGAATCACAGCGGTCAGCTGGAGGCCAGAAACGCTTTCTCTCAGCCAATCCAGCGGCGGTTTCCGGAGACGGACGTCTCCTCCGAGTTCCTGACGGTTCTTCTGTCAGTTTATCAGGACTAGAAAACGTTCTGAGTTTCTTGGTTTCTCATCAGGAGAGTTCCTTCTTTATAAAGGTCATCACGCAATGATGATGATGATGATGAAGGACTTTTCTGACTCATAACCAGGAGTCTGGAACCTGCGGCTCCAGATCCACGTGTGGATCTAGGATCTCTCCACAGTGGCTCAGAAAAGAAGTTCTGGAGATGCTGACTCAGCATGTCGACCAGCTGAGTCAGCATCTCCTCCAACCTAAACTACCTCAAGAAAACCAACAAACAAAGCCAGAAAACTAGACTACCAAACCCCAAACTAAAAGAACAAAACCCAGCAGTGGAAGACTGCTGAGGACAAGAGGAGAAAAAGGACAAAAAAGAAATTAATAAAAGAAAAATAAAAAGTAAGGATTACTTAATTAGCATTTATTTACTTTAGATTAGTTAAATCTATATGCAAAGCAAAACTTTGGGAAAAAGTTTGATCTTTTATGAGTTAAAAACACAGATGATCTTATTCTGTACAATATGGCCATGGATGTAAATCTTAACGTCTTAAGGGTTAAAGTCAGATTTTGATCAGTAGAAATCGAGTCCAAACGGCTCTTTTCTTTTATTTTCCCTGTGATTCTGGTTGGTAGATAACATTGATCTTTCTCTGTAGGTTATTCTGACTTCGTGTGATTGTTTTTCCAACATACATGTGTGTTTTTCAAGTCCGACACTCATTTTTCTGATCATTCAAACACCAAACCAACGCAGAAACTTCTGTACGTTTGTTTTTCCCTGACGGACCAGAACCATCGCTGCAAATAGCTCTAAATGAGAGCTAAAGCTTCACATGTTGACATAAAAACTCAAAAAGTTTCTGTTTTAAAGTCATTTTCAATCAACTGAAATCTAAACTGGAACCTGGATCAGAATTGAATGACTAGATAGAAACCATATTGATCACCATTTCTGTTGTATCTGTAATGTTAGGTTGGGGGTGTGGGGGGCTGTAAGCTTGTTGGAGAGAGCCCAGCATTACTCCCAACTCTGTCTGATGAACTCCTGCCGCTCTGCAGAATCTATGTCAGGAGACGACGGAGAACGTTTTTACAAAGATCAGGAGATGTTTGGAGGTGGAAGTTAGTATGTTTCTGTGTCTGCCAGACGCACGACTCTAAAGACGTTACCTTCCCCGCATTACTCTAAAGACGTTACCTTCCCCCCTTGACTGTAAAGACGTTATCTTCCCTGCATGACTCTAAAGACGTTACCTTCCACGCACGACTCTAAGACGTTACCTTCCCCGCATTACTCTAAAGACGTTACCTTCCCCCCTAGACTGTAAAGACGTTATCTTCCCCGCATGACTCTAAAGACGTTACCTTCCCCGCACTGACTCTAAAGACGTTACCTTCCCTTCACGACTCTAAAGACGTTACCTTCCCCGCACGACTATAAAGACGTTACCTTCCCCGCATTACTCTAAAGACGTTACTTTCCCCGCATGACTCTAAAGACATTACCTTCCCACAAATCTAAAGACGTTACTTCCCTGCACGACTCTAAAGACGTTACCTTCCGCACGACTCTAAAGACGTTACTTCCCTGCACGACTCTAAAGACGTTACCTTCACGCACGACTCTAAGACGTTATCTTCCCGCATGACTCTAAAGACGTTACTTCCCGCACGACTAAAGTTACCTTCCCCACACGACTCTAAGACGTTACCTTCCCGGGCACCGACTCTGACGTCTACCTTTCCCCGCATCGACTCTAAAGACGTTACCTTCCCGCACGACTCTAAAGACATTACTTCCCACACGACTCTAAGACGTTACCTTCCTGCACGACTCTAAGACGTTACCTTCACCGCACGACTCTAAAGACGTTACCTTCCCCGCACGACTCTAAAGACGTTACCTTCCTGCACGACTCTAAAGACGTTACCTTCACCGCACGACTCTAAAGACGTTACCTTCCCCACACGACTCTAAAGACGTTACCTTCCCTGCACGACTCTAAAGACGTTACCTTCACCGCACGACTCTAAAGACGTTACCTTCCCGCACCGACTCTAATGACGTTACCTTCCCCGCACGACTCTAAGACGTTACTTCCCACACGACTCTAATGACGTTACCTTCCCCGCACGACTCTAAAGACGTTACCTTCCCCGCACGACTCTAAAGACGTTACCTTCCCGCACGACTCTAAAGACGTTACCTTCCCCGCATCGACTCTAAAGACGTTACCTTCCCTGCACGACTCTAAAGACGTTACCTTCCCCGCACGGCTCTAAAGACGTTACCTTCACCGCACGACTCTAAAGACGTTACCTTCCCCGCACGACTCGACATAAGTTACTTCCTCACGCAAGACGTTACCTTCACCGCACGACTCTAAAGACGTTACCTTCCGCACGACTCTAAAGACGTTACCTTCCCGCTCGACTCTAAAGACGTTATCTTCCTGCTGTTTTCCCCGCACGGCTCTAAAGACGTTACCTTCACCGCACGACTCTAAAGACGTTACCTTCCCCGCACGACTCGACATAAGTTACCTTCCTCGCACGACTCTAAAGACGTTACCTTCCCCACACGACTCTAAAGACGTTACCTTCCCCGCATTACTCTAAAGACGTTACCTTCCCCCCTAGACTGTAAAGACGTTACCTTCCCCGCACGACTCTAAAGACGTTACCTTCCGTTACCTTCCCCGACTCTAAAGACGTACTTCCCCGCACCGACTCTAATGACGTTCCTCCCCGCACGACTCTAGACGTTACCTTCCCGCACGACTCTAAAGACGTTACCTTCCCCGCACGACTCTAAAGACGTTCCTTCCCCGCATCGACTAAAGACGTTACCTTCCTGCACGACTCTAAAGACGTTACCTTCCCCGCACGGCTCTAAAGACGTTACCTTCACCGCACGACTCTAAAGACGTTACCTTCCCCGCACGACTCGACATAAGTTACCTTCCTCGCACGACTCTAAAGACGTTACCTTCACCGCACGACTCTAAAGACGTTACCTTCCCCGCACGACTCTAAAGACGTTACCTTCCCGCATCGACTCTAAAGACGTTATCTTCCCTGCACGACTCTAAAGACGTTACCTTCCCCGCACGGCTCTAAAGACGTTACCTTCCCCGCACGACTCGACATAAGTTACCTTCCTCGCACGACTCTAAAGACGTTACCTTCCCCGCACGACTCGACATAAGTTACCTTCCTCGCACGACTCTAAAGACGTTACCTTCCCCACACGACTCTAAAGACGTTACCTTCCCCGCATTACTCTAAAGACGTTACCTTCCCCCCTAGACTGTAAAGACGTTATCTTCCACGCATCGACTCAAAAGACGTAACCTTCCCCGCATTACTCTAAAGACGTTACCTTCCCCCCTAGACTCTAAAGACATTACCTTCCACGCATCGACTCAAAAGACGTTACCTTCCCCGCACGACTCTAAAGACGTTACCTTCCCCGCACGTTTCTAAAGACGTTACCTTCCCCGCACGACTCTAAAGACGTTACCTTCCCCGCACGTTTCTAAAGACGTTACCTTCCCCGCACGACTCTAAGACGTTACTTCCCCGCACGACTCTAAAGACGTTACCTTCCCGCACGACTCTAAAGACGTTACCTTCCCCGCACGACTCTAAAGACGTTACCTTCCCCGCACGACTCTGAAAACGTTACCTTCCCCGCATTACTCTAAAGACGTTACCTTCCCCGCATTACTCTAAAGACGTTACTTTCCGACTCTAAAGACGTTACCTTCCCCACACGACTCTAAAGACGTTACCTTCCCCGCACGACTCTAAAGACGTTACCTTCACCGCACGACTCTAAAGACGTTACTTTCCCCGCACGACTCTAAAGACGTTACCTTCCACGCATCGACTCAAAAGACGTTACCTTCCCCGCACGACTCTAAAGACGTTACCTTCCCCGCACGACTCTGAAAACGTTACCTTCCCCGCATTACTCTAAAGACGTTACCTTCCCCGCATTACTCTAAAGACGTTACCTTCCCCGCACGACTCTAAAGACGTTACCTTCCCGCACGACTCTAAAGACGTTACCTTCCCCGCACGACTGTCCGCACGACTCTAAAGACGTTACCTTCCCCGCATTACTCTAAAGACGTTACCTTCCCCGCATTACTCTAAAGACGTTACCTTCCCCCGCACGACTCTAAAGACGTTACCTTCCCTGCATGACTCTAAAGACGTTACCTTCCTCGCACGACTCTAAAGACGTTACCTTCCCCGCACGACTCTAAAGACGTTACCTTCCTCGCACGACTCTAAAGACGTTACCTTCCCCCGCACGACTATAAAGACGTTACCTTCCCTGCATGACTCTAAAGACGTTACCTTCCTCGCACGACTCTAAAGACGTTACCTTCCCCGCACGACTCTAAAGACGTTACCTTCCCCGCACGACTCTAAAGACGTTCCCCGCACGACTCTAAAGACGTTACCTTCCCGCACGACTCTAAAGACGTTACCTTCCCCGCACGACTCTAAATACGTTACCTTCCCCGCACGACTCTAAAGACGTTACCTTCCCCGCACGACTCTAAAGACGTTACCTTCCCCGCACGACTCTAAAGACGTTACCTTCCCCGCACGACTCTAAATACGTTACCTTCACTCGTTACCTTCCCGCACGACTCTGATTACCTTCCCCGCACGACTCTAAAGACGTTACCTTCCCGCACGACTCTAAAGACGTTACCTTCACCGCACGACTCTAAAGACGTTACCTTCCCCGCATCGACTCTAAAGACGTTACCTTCCCGCACGACTCTAAAGACGTTACCTTCCGCACGACTCTAAAGACGTTACCTTCCCCGCACGACTCTAAAGACGTTACCTTCCCCGCACGACTCTAAAGACGTTACCTTCCCGCACGACTCTAAAGACGTTACCTTCCCCGCACGACTCTAAAGACGTTACTTCCCCGCACGACTCTAAATACGTTACCTTCCCCGCACGACTCTAAAGACGTTACCTTCCCGCACGACTCTAAAGACATTACCTTCCCGCACGACTCTAATGACGTTACCTTCCCGCACGACTCTAAAGACGTTACCTTCCCCGCACGACTCTAAATACGTTACCTTCCCCGCACGACTCTAAAGACGTTACCTTCCCCGCACGACTCTAAAGACATTACCTTCCCCGCACGACTCTAAAGACGTTACCTTCCCGCACGACTCTAAAGACATTACCTTCCCGCACGACTCTAAAGACGTTACCTTCCCCGCACGACTCTAAAGACCGCACGACTCTAAAGACGTTACTTTCCCCGCACGACTCTAAAGACGTTATCTTCCACGCATCGACTCAAAAGACGTTACCTTCCCCGCACGACTCTAAAGACGTTACTTTCCCCGCACAACTCTAAAGACGTTACCTTCCCCGCACGACTCTAAAGACGTTACCTTCCCCGCACGACTCTAAAGACGTTACCTTCCCCGCATTACTCTAAAGACGTTACCTTCCCCGCATTACTCTAAAGACGTTACCTTCCCCACACGACTCTAAAGACGTTACTTTCCCCGCACGACTCTAAAGACGTTACCTTCCCCGCACGACTCTAAAGACGTTACCTTCCCCGCACGACTCTAAAGACGTTACCTTCCCCGCATTACTCTAAAGACGTTACCTTTCCCGCATTACTCTAAGACGTTACCTTCCCCGCACGACTCTAAAGACGTTACCTTCCCCACACGACTCTAAAGACGTTACCTTCCCCGCATTAATCTAAAGACGTTACCTTCCCCGCATTACTCTAAAGACGTTACCTTCCCCGCATTACTCTAAAGACGTTACCTTCCCCGCACGACTCTAAAGACGTTACCTTCCCCGCACGACTCTAAAGACGTTACCTTCCCCGCATTACTCTAAAGACGTTACCTTCCCCGCATTACTCTAAAGACGTTACCTTCCCCGCACGACTCTAAAGACGTTACCTTCCCGCACGACTCTAAAGACGTTACCTTCCCCGCACGACTCTAAAGACGTTACCTTCCGCACGACTCTAAAGACGTTACCTTCCCGCACGACTCTAAAGACGTTACCTTCCCTGCACGACTCTAAAGACGTTACCTTCCCCCGCACGACTCTAAAGACGTTACCTTCCCCGCATTACTCTAAAGACGTTACCTTCCCTGCATGACTCTAAAGACGTTACCTTCCCCGCACGACTCTTAAGACGTTACCTTCCCCGCACGACTCTAAAGACGTTACCTTCCCGCATTACTCTAAAGACGTTATCTTCCCCGCATTACTCTAAAGACGTTACCTTCCCGGTGGACTTGACTCCCTTCCAGACGCAGAAGTAAACCAGAACCCAGACGGCCATCAGGCACAGCATCAGCTCCCAGTTCAGCTTTCCAGGTTCGTCCAGACCAGATGAGATGTTCAGCACTTTGTTCCTGCACAGAGACCACAACCAGGACCGCCATCAAGCCTTTGGTCGACCCCTCCAGCCCCCCCTTCCCCCGACCCCGCAGAGGCAGCAGACTCACTCCCAGAACTCTATGATGGGAGAGCGGGCGTCGGCCAGTTCGGCGCAGGTCATGTTGCTGTTGCCCACCGTGGTGTTGGCTAGACTGGCGTTCTTGCAGTCCTGGTGGTAGAAGATCTCGATGCAGCTGGGGGTGTTCCACTCGTTGTCGCAGGAGGACCAGGGCAGCGTGGAGCTGAAGGACTTGATCAGGTAGTAGAAGCCCCAGGCCAGAACCATGATATAGTAGGTGTTGCAGAAGAACACGATCACCATGGAGGCGAAGCCGAGTCCTGCAGGGAGACGCCGTCCAATCGTGAGGCAGCGCACGCCACGCCGCAACATTTAGCATGTAGCACAGCAGAAACCAGCCGAGAAATACTCAAAAATTCTTCAAAATGAAAAATATGACCAATCATTCACACCGTAGGGATTCTCCTGCTCCTTTCTGGACGTTTTTCAGAGTTTTCATCAGTCTTGGTGTCAAAACGTTCAGCTCGTTCAGGACGTTACTGCTGGTACCTTTGATATTTATAAACTTTATAGATTCTGAAATATTAACAAAAATCTGCCTCATAAGAAATAAATGAGAAAGTCTTTAAATCTCAACATTTTAAGTAGATTAACGACAAACCTTTAAATATATTCATGAGCTTTGTTTTATATCATTTAGAGTCATTTCAAAGATATTTGAAGTCTATCTTCTGTTTTAGCAACATGCTAACGTTTTTGACGAATTTTAGACTATTCTGGAGTTTGGCTAGTATTAAGGCAACGAGCTAGCTTTTGGCTAATTTGACATGTATTCCTGTATGCCTAATTTGGAGTTTAACTCAGATTTAAGCAACAGACTTTTTGACATGTACTAGGGATTTTTAAGCAATTTCACTACAACATTTTTCAGAAATTTAGGTCAACTTCATTCATTAAGAACTATTTCAACTATTTATTTAGAAAATTTCTAGTCTTTTAGCCAATTGGACATGTTGCAAACAGCTTTAAAGTAAATGACATCACAATTTTCAGCAAAAAACTTCAGCGACTACTTTCAGAAAAAAGAATTCACTCTAGCATTATCGCAGCTGATGCAACTTCTCTAGTTTAATCTTGTCTTAAGGCCAGAAATGAATCATGTGAAGCAAACAGAGGAATCACTTCCTTAAATGGACTTCAACACCAACACCGAGGGGGTGTCAGCCCGTAACCTGGCGACCCAGTCAGGGTCATAACTGATATGCTTAATGCACGACACTCATGAAGGACGAAAGCTGCACAACTCATTAACATGTGATAAACTATCATCTTAATTCTCTTTATCTTTGTTAGACGTGTGCTTTACATCCACTCTGCACATGACATGACTATTTGGAAAATATATTCTGTGATTAGTCGACTGTTAAAAGCGTCTGGGTGGTGGTGGTAGTGGTGGTGGTGGTGGTGGGGGGTGGGGGGGTGACCTTGGCGTGACCTGATGAAGTCTGGACATCAGTTTTATGATTCTCAGAATCAGAGACGCTCTGAAGACCTGAAGAGTCAGCAGTTTAGAGGAGGTCACAGGGGTGTAAAAGCAGCTTTATATGGGGGGGGGGTTTCAAACACCTGGTGACACGTGTCTCCACGCTGAACGCCTCAGCTGGACGGCGAGGAGATAAGACGACGATATAAGACGATAGCGATGAAGTCTTCTTTTATCCAAATAAAACGATCTTCTTTTTGAAGCAGCGCCTCAGAGTTATGACTGCGGTTCTGAACTGCGGTTCTGAACCCGGTCAAACCGGACCTCCTCTGGACCGACCGCGATGATGTGCTGGAGGGAATCAGCTGTTTGTCTCGTTTTCTGGTTCGTCCGTGCATCAGCCTGAAGCTGAAAATCAGCCTGAGACCGGGAAGTCGGATGTTTGACAGCTGAGCAACTCATCATCTCATGACGCGTTGCCATGGTAACCGGCTGACTCACTCTGCTGTCTGCTGTGGTTGCAATGACTAACAGGCTGCAGGTCCTGAAAACACTCAGTGTAATTATTTACCTGCAGAGACAATGAAGTTACCCTCCATCTCAAAGGTCGTCCTGATCGGTTTGTCAAGCGTGAACCTGACGACCCCGCCAGCGAGGCCTCACCTGCAGCATCACGCCATGGTGACTGAACCATGTGTTTGGAACGGAAACAAACCCGAAGCATTCTCTAAACTCACGTGAACGCCGAGAACATTTTGGTCAACTGTGGTTTCTTTGAGAAGATCAGAGGTTTGTGGAAACCGTCTGAACGTCCTGCACCTGAAAGATGAGAGGAGCCGCGGCTGCAGGGAGTCCAGGCCAACACGCGGCCGACCGCTGAGCCGCAGATCGGTTTCTGTTGCTCCACGCCGCTCCGCGGGAACCAGATCGGACCGCGAGGTTCCAACTGCAGCGGCAGAGATCACGCCGGGCCTCCGGCTCAGATTCCCGGCATGAATGCAGCCGCAGAGGGAGAAGGCTGAGGAACAGCTGGAGATACACGTGTGTGTGTGGGGGGGGGTTACATGTTACATGTGTGTCGGGCTTGAGACAGTCGACGGTTCAGTTATATGTTATTTAAAAAGTAAAGTCAGAGAAGAGTAAGTCATCACATTTGTGTTCATTTTTTCAGAGAATAACTGAAAATAATCTTTATTGTTGTTTATATCCTAATTTATATCGTTTGTGATATTAAATAAATTATATCGTGATAAACGATGTTTCCCAGATCGCTCAGCACTACAGGTGTGTGTGTGTGTGTTCATGAGTCTACATCACATGGATGTTTCCCTTCCACATTAATAATCATGAATATTGATCCTCCTCTATGTGAAGACGATGATTTCTCACCAGAATGATCAACTATGACAACAAGCTGGAAACAGAAATCAATAATCAAAACTTTATTGATCTCCGTAAATGTTACATTTTCAGACGATCTCTTACATTTCATGGAAAAATGTCCTATTTTCACTATTTTGTTCCATGTTTATCAATAATTATCAAAGAACTCATTTTTAATCTAATCTGGACACATTTTGATCTAATGATCAAATCTGCAGCTTTTTTAACATCATTAATGATCCTTGAACTGCAGGAGGTCAGAGGTCACCGAAACTTATCATGAACTTTTAAGATGTTTGGATTTTTAAATCCATGTAAATACAAATGTAATTAAAAAAAACAGAATAAGATTTAATTTTAGACGCAGCTCACAAGTGAGTTGTGTTATTTTTAGAAGAGACCTGAGGAGAGCTTGTTGTGTTTGTGTGTTTATCATGTGTGTGTGTGTGTGTGTGTGGAGTCACGTACGCCTCTGATAAACTTCCTCATAAAGGTGACAGATGCTTCATGGACTCGTCAGGTCATGTGATGGCGGCCACGGCGCCGTTAACTTTGCAGGATTGTTTTTATTGATTTAAAAAATCATTTTTTGTAATGAGAGTAAACAAAGTTTGACAGTAACTGATGAGTGGAATAAATCATTCACACCAACAGAACGGGCATCCTGCACCTTTGAAGAGAGGAGCGATGTTCCACACGTTGATGCTTCCAGCCTTCATGAACTGACCCAGCGCGATCTCCAGGAAGAAGATGGGGATTCCTCCCACGAACACGATCAGCAGGTACGGGATGAGGAAGACTCCTGCAGGAAACAGGGAGGAAGAGCTGGTTTCTCACTGGTTCTCCTTTCATTTCTCATCATTAAGATTTAAAAATGACTTAAAACAAAGACAGAGATGGTATTTGGGATGGACTTCCTGAAGGGAAAAATGACAGTTGAAGACGTCAGACCTGCAGACACAGTTAGAATCTGGGTCTCGTGGGGATTGAGCTTCATCCTTCAGCACATACGTGTTCGTTCGTTGTGTGAACACGCTGCATTAAAGGCAGTCAGAAACACAAACAGTTTCATTGCAATAAGACGACTCCGGCGGTGAAGAAGTTTCTCCTCGGATCCGGTTTCACATCATTCTTCCTCAGCGGGCGGTGCTGACCGCTGCACCACTGCGCCGCTGCCCGAGTCATCCTCCTGACCTCAAAGACGGTAAATACGTCTCCTCACGCTCCGACACAAGAATCATTAACCAGCTGGTGATTGGCCAATAAAATGAGGGAACATTCGGAGGATTTTACGAACGTGTTGAAGCCGCGACGTTCAAAGGCCGCCGAGGCCGTTAGTCGGCCAAAGGTCCAGTTTTTACAGCGTTTCAGAGACTTCATGTCCTGAACTTTGCTGAGTTGGAAGATGGGATGGAAGCAGAGCTGAGCTCACTGTCAACAGAATTCCTCCTTTCTATGGAACCATTTCCAACTCCATCACAGCTAAAGCGTGTTCACGTCGTCCCAGTTACCATCAGGATTTGGTCCAGTTTAATCAATCAGGACTTTAGAATCAAACTAAACAGAATCTGCATTTAGAATCATGTGAAAGCCAAACATGAGTGTCTAGAAGCTTCATGATGCTTTCTGTTTCTCCAAAATGAAATGAAGATTTAAAGTTGACCATCATAACAGCTGACTGCAGGTCGCGCTGGTGAACTCTGCTGGTTCTTTCTATCCTCAGAAGCTTCCAGAACTATCACGTTCACTTTGACATGAAGAAACTCCAGTTATTTTTATTTGTGGTCACTGTGTTCTTGTTCAGGTCAGAAGGCCCGGGCAGCTTGGGACGTCCCACGATGGCCTGAGATGTCCTCTGCTCACGTTTCATGGAGATGGCGTCGCCGCCGTCTCTGTGCGAGTTCATTCTAGTGCAGCGGCGTTCTGCGTTTGCTTCCTCGTGAGCGCTTCTTTACGTCTGTAAGCTTGTTAACACAAATAACGTTTTGCATTTAAGCATGAGAGGATGAAGGAAGAACGCTCTGATGATGTCAGAGCGTTCTTCCTTCATTTCATCTCCTCTGGGATCATATAAACAATCTAGAAACCATAGCTGGTGCCAAAACAGTGGGCTACATCAGTGAGGGGAGGGGTCCCCATAGCAGTAGAGTCTCCTGATGGGGGGGGGGGGGGGGGGTCTAAACGTAAAATCTTCACAGAAAGTAAAACAAATCATTTTATTGAAATATTCCCATGAATGAGTTGAATTCTTGTGTCTTGTGCTGCAGCTAAACATCTATATAAAGGTTACAGCGTTCCCTCACTCATATGGTTCCTCATGAAGATTTAAACACTTTCTACGCTTTTCTCAGACAAACATCAACATTTTCACACTTTTTTCTCTTGTTCAAACAATCAAAGTTAAAAAAAGTCATGGGTCTCTGATATTATCAGACCGGATGTGGAAGAGGGCCGGATGCGGCCCGCGGGCCGTAGTGTGAGGACCCCTGCCCTCCACTTTGGTTGAAAGTTCCTTCAAATATGGTTTGGACCAAACAAGCAAATGAACTCTGGTGTGGTTGCCTACAGTGCAGTGCTGAGTCGACTAATCGAATATTAAGATAGTCGATTAGTCGTTACTTTATATTATATGGAGTGTGGAGTGCTCAGAGTGTGGTAAAGTTAAACGCTATAATGGTATTAAGCTAGCTTTCAGCTAATATTTTAGCTGCATGCTAGCTGTTTTGGCTAACTTAGGCTTTTTTCAGTTTTTAGGCTATTTTGACATTTAGCTAATATTTTTGCTGGCTGTCAGCTTCAGTGATTTCAGCTATCACTTTCAGCAGCATTCACACCGTATATCTAGTTTTGAGGTAGTTTGGTGTCAGCGCGGTGAGGCTTCGAGGCTTCCCGGCTTCGAGGCTTCGCTCTCTCGCCGCGGTCCTCGCCTCTGGAACAGTCTGGAGAACCTCTGAGGCCGTAGCGGTTTTTTCAAGACACACCTTTTAATTAGTTTTAAATGATCTTAATTTATTTATTGTTTATTACGTTTTAATATATATTACTGTCAGTATCTAGTTTTATTTATTTATTGATTGATTAATTAATTTCCATGTCCCTTTTTTTTATTGTAAAGCGCTTCGAGCTGCACAAGCATGAGAAAATCTGTTTTATTAAGATTTGATTGGATTTGATTGGATTTGATTGGATTTGATTTCAAGCTCATGATGGTTCAGATCCGTGCTTTACATCCCGTTTGCTCATGAACAGCCGTCTTCAGGTGATTGTGAGAGTAAAACTGCTTTTTGATGCATGTTTGTCAGATTTTCCACATTTTGGATCGTTTCTCATAAACTATTTTCTGTAACTAAGACAACAGTTTTGTTTCATAAATGTTCGGACATTTTGTCTGTTAAAGCAGAGGTTTGGTAACTCAAAGCCTTATGGGTAATGTACTCACACCTGGACCGTTACAGGTTACGAACAGGTGACCCGACCGAACACCAGGGAAAACAGAGGCTGGACGCTGGACCCCCTGAAGCTCAGCGGGACGGTTGAGAGAAGAGGACACGTCTGTTGTTCTGATTCTGAAATAACTCCGCCCTCTCCAGGTGAAGCTGCTGGAGCGAGCAGGTGCAGGTGCGGGAATCTTCAGCCCCTCCACCGATAAGACAACGTTTTGATATCTATATGTGTCCATGAGCCTCAAACGTTCCTCTGGATGAGAAAAACTGACTGAACGAAAGTTCAGAGTGATCCAAGCAGTCGGGGTTTGATGATGTCATCACTTTTGGAGTCATTTAACACGATGGCTGCAGATAACGACTGCACAGGTGCGCACACAGGTGTAGAGCTGCCACGATTAGTCGACTAATCGACGACTAATCGACTATTAAAATAGTCGACGACTAATTTAATAGTCGATTAGTCGTTACTTTTTTTATATGGAGTAAAGTTGAAAGTTATACTGGCGTTAGCTTTTTGGACTATTTTGACATTTATTAAGGTTTTTTTAGGCTGTTTTGGAGTTTAGCTAATATTTCAGCTACATGTAGCTATTTTGGCTAATGTTAGCTTTTTCAGTTTTTAGCCAATCTTGGAGTTTGGGTTTTTTTTCAAGTACATGCTAGCTGTTTTAGCAAATTCAGGATTTTTTCAATTTTTTTAATCTAATTTGGAGTTTAGCTAACATGCTAGCTGTTTTAGCTAACTTAAGCTTTTTTTAAGGCTAATTTAGTATTTAACTAATATTTTAGCAGGCTATTAACTTTAGGGTTTTCATCCATCAATTTCAGCATCTTCAGCTGCCAAATTCTGCATAGAGTATTCACACTAGCATTATTCGTAGTGTGAATAAATGTAGTTTTTAGTTAGTTCAAAGCTAATGATGGTTAAGATATGTGTTTAACATTCACTTTGAGCACGACGCGATTAGTCGACTAATCGGGAAAAATAATCGGTGATTAGTCGACTATTAAAATAATCGTTTGTGGCAGCCCTACACAGGTGAGACGTACAGCATTGTCCGCTCAGAGAACGTAAGATGTGGAGGAAGAAGCAGTGACACGATTAGTCGACTAATTAACTATTAAAATCGTCTAGGACTAATTTAATAGTCGATTAGTCGTTACTTTTTATTGTTTAGAGTCAGAAGATTGTAAAGTGGAAAGTTATAATGACGTTATGTTACCTTGTTGGACTATTTTTTGGATTTGTTAATGTTTTCAGGCTATTTTGGAGTTTAGCTAATATTTCAGCTGCATGCTAGCTGTTTTTGGCTAATTTAGTATTTCAGCATTTAACTTATATCTTAGCTAGCTATCAGCTTCAATGTTTTCAGCTTTCAATTTCAGCATCTTCAGCGGTCAAATTCAGCTTCCAGCATTCACACCAGCGTTACCAAAGGTAATGATATGTATCTAGTTGTTAGTTAGTTTAAACTCATCTGGTTAACATGTGTTTTACATCCAGTTCAGCCGCTGACCCGATTAGTCGACTATTAAAACTAGAAAAGTGCATTACCTACGATAATGCATGTGTGAATGCATTTTGCAAAATGTGGTTGCTGACGATGCTAAAGATTTTTGTTTAAGATTGGCCAAAAAACCTCAAAAGTTGCCAAATTAGCCAAAAAAGCTAACACGTTGCTAATATGTTAGTTCAACTACAAATTAGTCCAAAAAAACCTCAAAAGTTGCCAAATGAGCCAAAAAAGCTAACAAATTGCTAATATGCTAGCTTAACCCTGAATTAGCCCCAAAAACCTCAAAAGTTGCCAAATTAGCCAAAAAAGCTAACACGTTGCTAATATGTTAGTTCAACTTCAAATTAGCCCAAAAAACCTCAAAAGTTGCCAAATGAGCCAAAAAAGCTAACACATTGCTAATATGCTAGCTTAACCCTGAATTAGCCCCAAAAAACCTCAAAAGTTGCCAAATTAGCCATAAAAGCTAACACGTTATTAAAATGCATAGTTTTTAAAGGATTTGAAAAATTCCCATTCATTTCCAATGATGCTAGTAATTAGCTCAATTTCCGTAAAAACCGTAAATTTTGCGAAAACCAAAAATACTAGCCATAATGTCCTCCACGATCTGAACGTTTTGATACCAAGATTGCACAAGTGTAAAAAGTGCACAAAGTTTTATAACGATTTTAAAAATGTCCATTAATTGTCAATGAGGCTAGTAAACTAGCATAGATTGCGTTAAAATCGTTAAGTGTACAAATTTCAAAAGTACAAGCATGAATGTCCTGAACAAGCTGAACGTATTGATACCACTGTTGCATAAGTTGTAAAAGTTTCTAAAGGATTTGAAAAATTCCCATTCATTTCCAATGAGGCTAGTAATTAGCTCAATTTGCGTAAAAAACGTAAATTTTGAGAATACCAATAAAAACAGGCATGAATGTACTAAATTTGCGGAACTTTTTGACACCAAAATTGCAAAAGTTGCAAAAGTGCACAAAGTTTAATAACGATTTGAAAAATGTCCCCATTGACTTAACATGGGCTAAAAATTGCGCGAAATCGCGAAAACCGTAAAATTTGCGAAAACCAAAAATACAAGCAGTAATGTCCTTAATGAGACAAACGTTTTGATACCAAGATTGCATGAAGTGTGCTTGAGTTTTTACGTGTCAAAAAACGTACGGAAGAAAACGTAAATAGGTGAAAAACAATAGAATGCGTTGAATACATTCACACAATAAAGGTTTGTGGCCGCTCACAGCAGAGAGGAAACGAGCTCTCACTGCTCCTCCAATCAGAGATGAGCGTTCTGAAGGTTTGACTTATGACCTGAACCGTGTGTCACGCTCCGTCACACATGTGGACATAAACACGTCTGATCAGCCACAGGATGATCTGAATCTGGACGCTGGCTCGCCGCAGTGATCTGATGGAAACAAGCGGCGCCACTCCCGCGCACAGCATCAGGCGGCGTGCGCTCAGGATGACGTCAGCAGTGACGAGCGTGGAGCTGCAGGGACGCCGGCTCAAAGGCGCCGTCACCTTGGCGTCCGTGCACATCTGCCTGCTGCCTCAAGACTAGCGTAGAATAGACAACCCGCTCCATCCATCCACGAGCGCGCTCACGTGCACGCTCAGACCCGGAGCTAAGTGGTGTAATGCCGTTAGCTCGCCAGGACGTCGGTGTTGATGGGATTAGAGCGCCGCGGCTCACGCAGCAGCTGTTCCAGGGCCGTCACGATCCGCTGCACTCTGTTACTAAGCACTTCAGACGCAACACACAACAAGGTTATTGTGTGTTGGAACATCAGACGGCAGCGGCTGCTCTGCTCCGGCTCGACGTGCACGAGAGCGCACGTTCGTCCTGGCAACAACACAGTAGATGAGAGCGTCCAAGTTACTCTTTTCAAGCCTGAACGGCTGCAAAGAAAACACAGATATTCGTCACAACTTCAGCTTTACCCGCTTTGTCCACAGAATCTATGGTTAGGGGAGATGTGGGAGGGGTCGACTGCAGCACCCGCTGATCATTGAAAAGTGAACATTTATTTTTTGATGTCAGATTCTCTGAAAGTCTCAAGAAACATCCTTTAACACCAGAGCTCCAGTGTTTAAGTCCTTTCATTTACTGTCATTTTACAACCGTTAACAAGATCATTTCAGTAGATTGTGAGGAGAAAAGCGGCTCGTCGAGCCGCTTTTCTCCTCACAATCTACTGAAATGATCTCGTTAATATTTAGAGTTCCACTATGTTGAAGATTTTGTGTTTAAGCGTCACCGACGACGCCTCAGGTGTAAAATCAACTGATGTCCATGTGTTAGTATCCAAACTAGCTCAGTCTAAATCAAGAATAAACAGGATTTAAGAGTGTCCTGATGAGGACAGGAAGCATGGACATGGCGCCATGGCGTGTGTGTGGGGGGGGTGGCTGAAGCCCCACCCCCCCACGCTGAGCGCCACCTAACATGGCTGACACATGGTCGGCTTGAGCTGAAAGTGAGACAGAAACAGAAGCAGTTAGGCCGCTAAGCTGCAGCGCTGCAGTTAGCGAGCTAAGCTGGCTAATCCGGGTAAGTCAGTGGGCTAAGTACCAACAAGCTGAGGGAACAAGACTGATGACAGAGCTGCAGCATCATCATCTGTCCTCGCCGCCGCGTCCGGGAACCGCTTTCGCTTCTCCAAACGTCACGGAGACGGCCACAACTTAACCGCTTCGCAGATAAAATTAGCTTTTCTGAGAAAATTTTAAGGCCTAGCGTGATCTCTGCCCCAACCCCCCCCCAACATAAGAATTAAACAGTAACAACTTTTGTTATTTTATTCATAGTTTTAATTATGATTTTAAACATTTTTACACGAAATGAGTGGTGTGTTAAAGTGTAAAAAAAATAATGATAATTACAATTTGACACCCCCTCCAGTAGATAGTGTCACCCTAGGCGGCCGCCTAGGCCAACTATCCCTAGGGCCGGCCCTGTTTTAGGGTAAACTTTGTGCTGTCAGTTACAGTTTTTACAAAGAGAATTGTTACCAGCAGATTTAAGTGTAGAAAAACTGATGTTATGATTGAGTTGAGCAAATTAAAATGTTTCAAGACGGAAAAGGGAGAAGAACTCGATTCTGATACGCTCCTGAGACTTCTGCACGTCCTAAAGAAAGTCCCAGGAAATCTGAACTCCCGTCTCAAGGAAGAGCTCGTTTTGATCTGGAACATCAGAGTAAACCCTTCAAACTCAAACAGAGGCCCGCTCCACTGCACGGAATCAAACCAACAACCTTCTGAGGAGATGAAGCAGACCAAATGAATGACGGCAGAGGAACCAAACCTCATTGAGTTTCAGTGACTTTAAAAAGAGAAACTCTCATAAAGAAGTAATTATGCTGCATAAAAATCTGAATGTGGAGGGTTTGTGACCAGCAAACAAACCCGGTCCGATTACATCAGGAGCGTCTAAATCACTGCTTAACTCCGGCAGCCGTGGCAAACAACCAAATATGCCGACAAAGATGAAAAGCAGACATGACTCAGGTGAAACCCGGCCAGGATCCTGCAGCTGCAGGAGCATCAAAATGAAGGTCCCAGCAGCAGCATGAAGCCCACTTCCTCCATGTCCTGCTCTTCCATCAGCTGGCCTTGCCTGACCGCCTGCCAGCTGGCTCAGGATCCACGCAGCTTTAATCAAGCTCCACAGACTGACGCGTCACATCACACCAAGGGTTCAGCTGACCACGATGATTCATGGATTCATTTACTCTCCAGCAGCTGAATCCTGTGTGGAGTTTTTCACGGTCAGCTGCAAAAGTGAGCATTTGTCCCGACCATCAAGGCCTAAGAACTGACAGAACATCCTGCTGCGAGCACAGATCACAGCCAATCAGATCACAAGACATCTGATCGAATATCTCGAAGCGTTAAGCTGTGGGACTATCTCTGTGTCTGACGCTGAGCCTTAGAAATAAAGCTCACAGACCAAACAAATGAGACACGATGGTTCAAATCCCAGCTGGGTCTTTCTATGGGGGTTTGAATGTTCTCCGTGTGCATAACAGCTGCGGTATCCGGCAAAAATCTGAACACAACAAAACGGATACGCATCGCCGCAGAGGTCAAACGGGAACCAATGAAGTGAGATTTCCTCAGACGCTTTTAAAGTTACCTAAAGAATGCAGCGCTCACCGTGTGAGCCCGGGGTTCCTGCTCCCACCAAACGCTGGAGAAGAACAGACGTGAAAACTGAAACGCATGGCTTCAAATAGAAACTGATGATGGTCCACGTTAATCCTGGGGATGTAGTTTTAAATCTCTAAATGCTAAAATCAACTTCAACACAGAAACCATCAGATTCAGTGAAACAGTTCAACTAGACTGGATACAGACTGTGCTGGATGTGTCCTGGATGTATCCAAATTTATCTTGGACGTGTCTGAGATGTGTTTTAGATTTGTCCTGGAATTGTCTTGGATGTGTTTTGGATTTAACCTGGAGGATGGCTTTTGTTTGCCTTGGATGTATCTGGATGTCTTTGACTGTTTGATGTATCCTGGATTTGTCTTGACTGTACTTGATGTATCCTGGATTTGTCTTGACAGTACTTGATGTATCCTGGATTTGTCTTGACTGTACTTGATGTATCCTGGATTTGTCTTGACTGTACTTGATGTGATTGTCTTGGATTTTTAGTGTTCTCTGATTGTTGTGGTATTTGTTTCGAGTGTATGTGCTTCGTTGTGTATCCTGTCTTCGATGTATCCTGATTTGTTGTGAGTATGTCTTCGATGTGTCCTGGATTTGTTGAGTATGTCTGTCGATGTGTCCTGGATTTGTTGTGAGTATGTGTCTTCGATGTATCCTGGATTTGTCTTGACTGTACTTGATGTGTGCCTGGATTTGTCTTGACTGTACTTGATGTGTCCTGGATTTGTTGTGAGTATGTCTTCGATGTGTCCTGGATTTGTTGTGAGTATGTCTTCGATGTATCCTGGATTTGTTGTGAGTATGTCTTCGATGTGTCCTGGATTTGTTGTGAGTATGTCTTCGATGTATCCTGGATTTGTTGTGAGTATGTCTTCGATGTGTCCTGGATTTGTTGTGAGTATGTCTTCGATGTGTCCTGGATTTGTTGTGAGTATGTCTTCGATGTGTCCTGGATTTGTTGTGAGTATGTCTTCGATGTGTCCTGGATTTGTTGTGAGTATGTCTTCGATGTATCCTGGATTTGTCTTGACTGTACTTGATGTGTCCTGGATTTGTCTTGACTGTACTTGATGTGTCCTGGATTTGTTGTGAGTATGTCTTCGATGTATCCTGGATTTGTTGTGAGTATGTCTTCGATGTGTCCTGGATTTGTTGTGAGTATGTCTTCGATGTGTCCTGGATTTGTTGTGAGTATGTCTTCGATGTATCCTGGATTTGTCTTGACTGTACTTGATGTGTCCTGGATTTGTCTTGACTGTACTTGATGTATCCTGGATTTGTTGTGAGTATGTCTTCGATGTGTCCTGGATTTGTTGTGAGTATGTCTTCGATGTATCCTGGATTTGTTGTGAGTATGTCTTCGATGTGTCCTGGATTTGTTGTGAGTATGTCTTCGATGTGTCCTGGATTTGTTGTGAGTATGTCTTCGATGTGTCCTGGATTTGTCTTGACTGTACTTGATGTGTCCTGGATTTGTCTTGACAGTACTTGATGTATCCTGGATTTGTCTTGACAATACTTGATGTATCCTGGATTTGTCTTGACAATACTTGAAGTATCCTGGATTTGTTGTGAATATGTCTTGGATGTATCCTGGATTTGTCTTGCATGTCTTGAAGACGTCCCGCTCTAGCTCCGTTGGATTGGAGAGCCAAAGCGGAGCCGCCTGGCGCTCCACTGGATCGTGGTGAATCCACGCAGAGATGGGACCAGCGTGACATGATCACAACCCCAGTTGGAGGAATGATTTTTTTCATTCACTGACTTTTCCTGACATGTTCAGATGACAGTATAGTCTGGATGACCGTCTGGTTTCTACTGATCCGAGGTGAACTCTGCTGTCATATTCTGGTTAATCCCGATAACCTGAAAGAGCTTCATTCTCGTCTGGACCGTCCTGAAGACCTCGTGATGACGTTCGTTACCTTTATGCCATGAAAACAGTCACTCTGAAACCAAGAAATGTGCTCTCGGTTACACAACTGGACACTGTTGATGATGAGGGTGAGTCCAGAGAGGAAGAGCGGGAACTGTTGGTTTCAGTTTCACGATGACATCTTGTTGCTACAGAAGAAGATCAGCGGGTTTCCTGGTGACCTCTCACTTCCTGAGGGTCAGTCAAATGTTTCTCCAACATTTCTCTAAAGATTCAGTCATGAAGACGAAGAAAGCCTTCACCTCATCCGTGTTTGCAGAGGAACATGATCGATCACGTCTGTAACCAGATGGTGATCAGGAAGGCGTGCCCTCAGGAGGGTTCAGGGGTTATCACCATGGTAACGAGCCTGTGGAGTGTGCATGTGTGATGAGAGGCTGCCAGCGATGACATCATCATCATCCCTCTCACCATGTGGACCAGAGATTAACAAGAGTGGCCTGTAATCTTTTAATCCAGTTGACAGGATTTACTGCTGCTCCTCTCCTCCGCCCTCGTCTCTTCTCCACCTTTTAAGTTTCCTTTCAGCGTCGCTCCTCCACCTCCACGTCTTTCGTCTTCTGTCGTTTCTTAACAGAGGAAGTCTTTCAGAAAGATGGGGGTTGGGGGGGACTAGTTATTCTCTGCGTCTCATGATTTGTCTCGAGAAACGACATTCATCAAACTGTTTGGATGTAGTGAAGATCAGATCATGTCGGGACGTCCCACTGTCAGCATCTCTGTCCAGATGCATTTAGGTTGTTTTAATCTGATTACCTCTCAGGCTGGTTACGTAAACGATGTTCCCACAAACCTCACACCTTCATCTGATCACAAGCAACATTAAAAAAGAACAAAAACAGCTCATCAAATGCACCAAAGTCCACACTAAAGTCCTGCAGTTCCAGATGCGGCTCACTAGGGGGCGGTATCACCTGACCAAGACTGCATGAAGAAGATCCCAGCGGGAACTGAATCCCCGTCCGTTCTCACTTCAGCACCTTCACTTTGATGAAAACTTACAAACTTTTTCAATATTTCTCTTTCAGACTCTTTCATCTTCATTTATAAATTGTGTTTTTTTCTGTGCTGCATTAGAACAAAATAAAACTACATTTTAAAAATGTTTAAAACATAACTTAATGTAACTTAGAATATTAGGTTAAAAAAACCCTGTTGTGATTAACTTTTCCTCTCTGGGTACATCCCAGCCAGAACACAGACGTCAGAGGGACCCTGAACGCCTCAGTGTGACCACCTTAAGTCCCCGGACCTCTGGTCCCCATTACCCCTCATTGTGTTTGATAACGGACAGAACAGAACCCCCCCCCCGCTGGACTGATCATAAACTGACCTCCAGCTCCTCACCATCACTGTGTGTGTTCATGTGTGTGTGTTCATGTGTGTGTGTTCATGTGTGTGTGTTCATGTGTGCGTGTTCATGTGTGTGTGTTCATGTGTGTGTGGTGACTCACTAACACTGCAGGATAATAATTCTATGTCAGATTTATTGGAGCGCTGAGGAAAAGCGGGAAAAGCGGGACGATGTGACCTTCCAGGATCACCCGAGCCGGGACTCAAGTCTCCGTTTTTAGATCCACCTTCATCATAAATCACTAACAAGAACTTTTTTCAAAACATAAGCAACACTTTTTGTAAACTAAAGAACACATTTATGAACTTTAAGGGGGGAGGAGGGGGGGGGGGTTGTTTTCTCTCTTTTTATGAGAAGCACTTTTTTATAAATAAAGTTTTATTGATTGGATAAGAAAACACATTCATTGTAGTAAGTATTGTTTTAAAGTCTGATGATTCTTTAGAAAATAAAAAATGATTTCAGAACCAAACGAAAACAAAACTGTGTTTTAAAGGAAAACCAACAGAATCCTCTGAGAGGAACATCAGGATGGAGGATGGAGAATGGAGATCATCCCAAAGCTCCAGACATCCTTGACTTCAACCAAAACACAGGTTTGCAGTTCAATTCCCGTAAGTTATCACAGTGTGGGCTTGTGTTCTCTGGCTCCTCCCCTGAGGGAGTGGTGAGCTGCAGACACAGCTGCGCTCAGGAAGCATTTGGTGGTTTAACCCCCCCCATGTGGCTGACTCGGCCGGGATTTGAACTCATGACCTTCCAGTCTCAGGGCGGACGCTCTACCAAAAGGCCACTGAGCTGATTCAGTGCCTCTTTGAACTTTTCAGGTGTGATTCAGAATGGTTGTGTAATGTGTATCAATCAATGATGTGTTCAAGTACAGTAGGAACATTTAAACCTGGGGGGGCTGACGCTGTTGTTCCTCCAGCTTGATGAGGAGGTGCTGGTGACCTTTACAGAGACCAGAGTTTGGTGAGAACTGGACCTTTTCTGTTCATTCTCTGTGATTTAGACCGACCTCCTGCTCCTCCTCCTCCTCCTCCTGCTCCTCCGTGTGAACACTCAGACCTTTCCAGCTCTCCTTCATCTGGTTCCTGCTGGTACCGAGTGAGAACCTGGCCTTTTACCTGCTCGACCTTCCTGAGACCTTTGTCTCCAACAGAGTTTGACAGACGAGGTTGAGATGAAGCTTTGCGCTCCTCCCCAAGCTCCTCGTTCTCCTTATGCTCCCCGTTCTCCTCTTCTATGAACACCAGAGAGTCAGCTTTGACTTTTAGAAGAAAGTTTCATGTGAATAAATGAGGTTTGTTTTATAAATAGGCTTTAATAATGCCATCAGATGAGCATTTAAAGACCAGCAGCATCAATCACTCCTGGCCGTAGACCACGCCTCCGGGCGTAGACCACGCCCCCGACACCGTCCTGCATCTGCGTGAGAGTATCCCAGGTGGATCTCCCACGCTCCTGCTCCTGGTCGTGGACTGACTGAGGACTTCATCTCCACTCGTCCCTCAGCTCTATCTGAATGAACTCTATTGTAGAAGCTCATTCTTCTTCACCAGTTCTGGGATCTCCTGTCCGTCCTGATAGGATCTCTCCCTCATGTGGGAATCTCTAAGGTTTCTTCTTTTTTTAGGAGTTTTTCCTCACAGAGAGGGAGGGTCTAAGAACAGATAACCAGATTATTTAGTCTGTTTAGTCTTTAGAGATCTTTCTTTCATGTTTCTATTTTCTGAATCTGTAAAATTTCCTGCATGAAGCTCAATGAGGGAAAATTCTCTTTGTGATTTTGGGCTGTAGACAAAATTGAATTGAATCAGCAAACAAACCCGAGACCCTTTGGCTGCTACACATCAGGCGTTTGACACCAGAACACGCTGAACCCATGGCGTTCACACTGGACAAGAGGGGAGGGGCTTCTTCTTCCTCATTTCATTTTCTACCGTTTATTCGCTCGTACCACGACCTCCATTGAGAGTCTTTGGGGTGAATACTGAAATATTTGGCGTCATACAACTTCTGATCAATTATCAGACCGTCGGCGCTCCGTGAATTAAAAGCCACTACCGGAGCCTGATTGGTCAAAGTTGAACGTGGTGCATTCAGTGACCCCGTGTTATAAATGCGGTCCTAGAAAGTCTGAACTTTTCCTTCTTCTTCGCTGGTTTTCATCGTCTTTGACTCCTCCGACGGTCTGGCCGAGGCAGCGTTCCGTCCTCACGGCGGGACTCGAACCCTCACGCTCGCTGACTGAACCTGCTGCTGTCAGTCTGATCAATAAGTCACTTGTGGCGGCGCGTCATGAGAACCGGCTAAAACATGACCCCCCGCCCCCCCGGCCTGTAGAAGGCCTTCTCAGGAGAAAACCCGCCCTATTTTTAACCCCCCGTGTGGTCGGCCTCGCTCCCAGAAAGGAAACGGCAGGAAGACGCTCTCATGTTCGGGAGGAGCGTCCCTCCAGGCCGGGGCAGCTGCAGAATAAAGAAGCTGAAGCTTTCTGCTGAAAATAGTGACGCAGCTGATTTTAATGACTGAAGAGATTTGCTGAAAAAATGAGTCGTTTGTTTGTTAAATAAAAGCTAAACTCCAGAATGACCTAAAATTCTTCAGTAAACTAAACTAGTCAAAACTGTTAGCCTGTTGCTAACTGTAAATTAGCCTAAATGAACAACAGTAGATAAGAAATGATGTTAGCATGTCGAGAAACTGGACCGATGTCGGATAGAGGAGAACACGAATTCTGAAGCAGGACGGGTGCAGCTGGAGCCCAAACAAACCCAGAGACGGGTCCAGGATCAGAGGAATCTACCTGCTCCAATCACACAGTATCGTAAGCCCCGCCCACATCCCAACACACACGTGAAGACAACATGAAGGAAGGAGGAGCGTGTTCAGGAACCAGGAGACACGTCTGTTTATTTGGAGAACTTTGAATGATGACACTTGATCCTTTGAGTCCTGCCTCCAGTGGTCTTTGGAGGAACTGCAGCTTTCACTTCCAAGTTTGAGTCAAATTTGGGACCGGGAGGAGGAGGAGGGGGAGGAGGGAGGAGGAGGAGGAGGAGGAGGAGGAGCCCCCCCCATCCAAACTCTCAAAGATGAATCCTCCAGAGACTCAGATTTACTGAAATGTCCACTTCAGGGTCCTCTCGAGAGAAGAGGCTGGAAGGGGCGTGGCCTGGGCTCTACTCCCCGCCCCTCCAGGTGTGTGCAGGTGTCTTACCTCCTCCGTTCTTGTAGCACAGGTACGGGAACCTCCACACGTTTCCGAGTCCGACAGCGAATCCCACGCAGGACATGATGAAGTCCATCTGCCGGGTCCATGTTTCCCTCTCCTGGTACCCTGGCCCCGCCCCGTTGGCCACACCCACCGTGACGGTCTTGTCCTGTGCGGCGCCGGCGGCCCCGCCCCCAGAGCCCGCCAACGGACCCAGGCTGCCGTTGGCTGCGCCGTTGGACAGGTGGCTCACCTTGGAGTCCTCCAGGATGACCAGAGAAGAGGCGGGAAGAGCCTGCTTCTCCATCAGGAGCTCCGCTTCCGGTTCCGAGAAGTGCTTAAAGTCTCCGCGCGCGTCACAGTTTTGGACCCTGCGGGGTCCCGTCAGAACCTCCGCCTGCTGTCTGAGGAGGGTTCGGTTCTGTTCATTCAGGTCTGATGGGCGGGTTCGAAGCAGAGGGTCTACAGTCGGTTCGTCTGGGTCAGAAAATCAAAAGGTCAAATCAAAGCGGGAAACGAAAAAGGAGGAGGCGCGCGGCGCGGCGCGAAACGACCTTCAAAAACAATCCACGAAGCACTTGAATGTGAGTCTGAAGAATCGCATGAGAACGAACGACACGGCAGTCACGGAGGGGGGGACGGCGGGGGGGCGCGGGTTCACAGCCGCGCGCTGCGGGGGGGCGCGCGTGCTCCATCCACGAGGAGCTGCAGGAGCAGAGGAGCGCCGAGCGGCGGGAGTCCTGGCGAGGCGCGTCCGTCTGCGGGTCTGAGCGCGGCGCGCGGAGCCGGCCTTTAAAGGCGGCGGTGACGTCACCGGACCGGCACATCTCCGTGACGTCGCGCGCGCTCGCCGCGGCCGTGCATGAATGAGTGACAGCGCGAGCGTCACGAGCGCCGAGCTTCATTCACAAACATCCCGCGGAGCAGCGCGGCCGCTGATTGGCTGACAGGCGTCCTCCCCCTCTTCTCCAGCCCCCCCCGGAGACGTCATCAGAACTGCAGGTGGCGCTCTTTCAGGATCAGGATGAAGAATCTGAAATTCATCATTTTTACTAAAGCAAACTCATTTAAAATGATATTTATCATCTAAAGAACGTTTAAGATGAAGGTTTAATACAAATAAACATTTTACTTTAATTATATGGAGGAGCTACAGAACAGCTGAGAAATGAGAAGAAACCTGCTTGAATATAATCCTATGTCCTTTAATTCATCACACACAAATATAAATATATGAAATATTTATAAATTCAAGTTATATTTTGGATCATTGAAGCTCCATGACCTTCTGGATCTGAGATCTTTTATTTAATTATTTGATCTTTTTTATTTCTGTTTTGTTGTTTAATGCTGCACCACCCCCCCCCCCCCCCCCCCCGTTTGATTGTAATAATGTAGTTTTAGTTATTCAATCACAGAAGAAGAACGGTTCAGTCTCCGGTGAAGAGACGCCGTTCACCTCAACCATGAACTGGATGGATCAGAACCACCAGAACCAGAACAGCAGGGATGTCAGACTCAGGTGTGCAGGTGACAAACATTCACTGAACACATAAAAAAACTAAATGTCAAAACTTCTAAAAACTTTTTTAATAAAAAAAACAATTATATTCCACAATAAATCAACACAAAACTGAAATAATTCTCAATATTTTGCTCTCCATATTTATTCTGTCAAAATAGAGATGTTAATAATCATAATAATCTAAAATGATCTGGAGGGCCGGATCCGGCCCCCGGGCCTTGACTTCTGGATCCTTTAATGTCAGAGAGAAACATTTAGAAAAGACATGTTATTCATGCTTTTGTGTCATTAAACCATTCATTTATCAAATGTAACTTTTATTGAATTATAATAGTGTTATTCTTTATTATATTATTTTTGACAGCAGCATACAAGATTCTTTCAAAATAAAAGACTCTCTTCCTCCTCCTAATTAAAATAGTCTCAAAGTTAAACCTGTTTTTTTAAAGTCATCATGGTGCAGCATCTCTCCTACAGAAACGTGAAAACGTTGGCTTAGAAATTAATTTAATCAAATTCTAGATGTAAATACAAACATCTGCATTCTGTTGTGCAGCAGAAGAAAAGAAGATGTACTTTAAGATTCAGTCTCATTCTAGTCGGTTATTTGAACATTTAAGTGATAAAACTTGATCAACAGAAATAAATGAATCATAATCCATTATTTGCTCAAACGGTTTTCTTCTGCTCTATTATACAATCAATTCTTTTAAATTGAACATTTCCTGGACAGGGCAGTGTTATTAGATCCGTTCTGTTTGAATTCTATCACCATCTTGATGGAAATCATGTTACAAAAACTCCAAATCTAGAAGCTGTTGAGAAACGGTCAGTGAGGATTCAACTTTTCAGAGCAAAAAAACATTTTATTTTAGAAAGAGGAATAAGAAAATGACTAAATTTATCCCGTGAACTCATGGAAGAGTTTAGAACTTTTTATTTAGGAACTAGATTTGATTGGACGAGAACTTTTTATAAACTCGAGGTCAGATGTAAAAATGTCCTCATTATAATGAAGATTATCAGTCTTCTATTCAGCTACAAAAATAGATTTTTAAAGCTTTAAAGTCCCAAAACTATATTTTTATCAATTGTAAAAATGTTTCAAGTGATCTTTTATTTTATTTTATTTTATTTTATTTTTTAAGTTTTTTTTTATAGTTAGAAATTTGCCTGTGGGTTGTGGGTGAGTAACCTTATGCTAATATCCCATCATGCCCTGGTTCACATTCTCTCCCGCTAGCTTACAGCCCCTCACACCCCAAACAAACATTAGCGGAGCGACAAAACTGCTGATCGATGTCGGTTCTGTCCAGTTCTGGTCCAGATTCCAGCTGGAAGACAAAGAGACGTTCACGGATCTAAGAGGATCCATCAGAGTGGAGCGGAGCAGGGAGACTTTGGCCCCGCCCATTTCAGCTGCTGCGTCACAAAGAAAAACTTATGGAAACTGGAGGTTTTTATCTGATCCTGATCCAACAAGATTGAATAAAGGAAAACTCAGAAATTATTTTATCTATGTCCTCCATCCTGGGGGGGAGGGGGGGGGGTCTTTGAGGCTCCAGAGGTGACACCGTAACCTTCAGGACATGCTGTGGTGCAGTGTCCGTCCGAGCACAGAGGAGATTAGATTCAAACTGCTGCAGAGATCAATGAGCTTCCACTCCATCCTGGGGGGTAAAAAGACCAAATGTGAGGGGGTGTGTGGACACGAAGGTTCATGTCTGCAGCGGAACCCTCCCTCAGTGTGTCACAGGTTTAGTGTTCGAGCGTCCTGAGCTGTTAAAGAGCCGCTTCTCTGCTTCAGATTCTACTGGACTGAACAGGAACAGTCATGTGTTCCGGTCCCGACCTTCACTAACGGCGAGAGGGAAAGAAAAAAGGGGAGGAGCTTCACATTTGAGCAACATTTTGAGTGGAGACAGAAAACTACAAGATTATGAGAAAGAAAAGAGTCCAGATGAAGAAACCATCATCTTAATCTAGGAAAAAGAAGATCTTTTTAGTAGAAATCCACTAAAAACGAGTCAAATGATCTTCCAGTGCAGATAATTAATTTTAACAAGATTTCTTGATTGAAGAAATAATGTTTAGAGTTTAAGAAAAGTTAAATATTGAAAGTAACAAAAACACTCGTTTTAAGCAAGAATTGAAAAAAAATCCCCTATAAAACTGAATAAAGGAGCTGGATTCTACTGCCTGTAAATATTATAAAAGTCAGTGTTCAAATGAACTTATTTCAAGTTTATAAAACGTGATAAGATCTAAAATAAATGAACATTTTCTGGCCCTTAAATCAGGCCTGCAGGACTTTTTGTTTTTTTCCTGTAAAATGACTCATTTTTAGATTTACAGACTAAATAGGACAGACAATAAATATCCAATAATCTTTTCTAAAATCAAGATCTTTTCTAACTAGTTTTATGATGAATAATCTTTGGTAGATTAACAACATTTGCAGTGTCTTCCACTGGTGTGTGAGATGCTGTTATAGAAGGTACGGGAGGGGAAATGTTCCAAAATATGGTAGAACACACACACACCCACACACACACACCCGCACACACACACACACACACACCCGCACACGCAGGTCTACAACCTTCTATTCTTCTCCACTGCTCTCAGATTTGCTCATTTTTCACCCTCGGTCGTCCCGTCTCCGCCCCTGAGGGCGGAGCCGGTGGAGAATCTAAGCCTCCCCTGAGCTGCAGCGGCTCCAAGGTCAGGCCTGCTGAAGCTGCTGTGTAAGACGAGGAAGAGGAGGAGGAGGAAGGTGAAGACCTGCTGAGGACAAACTGTGCGTGAACGTGAAAACAGAAATGATGAATGGATCACGCCGTTGTGCTGTTCTGATCACATTCCACCCACCTCCAGGACAAACCCGGAATGTTCTGAACCCGACCCGGATCCACACGTTCCTCTGCATGACCGAGAACATCCAGTTCTTCATCTGGTTCTTCATCAGGTTCTTCATCAGGTTCTTCATCAGGTTCTTCATCTGGTTCTTCATCTGGTTCTTCATCTGGTTCTTCATCAGGTTCTGAGGTCTGGTTCTTCATCAGGTTCTTCATCAGGTTCTTCATCTGGTTCTTCCTCCAGTACTTCCATCTGGTTCTTCATGTGGTTCTTCATCAGGTTCTTCATCAGGTTCTTCATCTGGTTCTTCATCAGGTTCTTCATCTGGTTCTTCATCTGGTTCTTCATCAGGTTCTTCATCTGGTTCTTCATCTGGTTCTTCATCTGGTTCTTCATCAGGTTCTTCATCTGGTTCTTCATCAGGTTCTTCATCAGGTTCTTCATCTGGTTCTTCATCTGGTTCTTCATCTGGTTCTTCATCAGGTTCTTCATCAGGTTCTTCATCAGGTTCTTCATCAGGTTCTTCATCTGGTTCTTCCTCCAGTACTTCCATCTGGTTCTTCATGTGGTTCTTCATCAGGTTCTTCATCAGGTTCTTCATCTGGTTCTTCATCAGGTTCTTCATCTGGTTCTTCATGTGGTTCTTCATCAGGTTCTTCATCTGGTTCTTCATCTGGTTCTTCATCAGGTTCTTCATCTGGTTCTTCATCTGGTTCTTCATCAGGTTCTTCATCTGGTTCTTCATCTGGTTCTTCATCAGGTTCTTCATCTGGTTCTTCATCTGGTTCTTCATCAGGTTCTTCATCAGGTTCTTCATCAGGTTCTTCATCCAGTTCTTCATCTGGTTCTTCATCAGGTTCTTCATCCAGTTCTTCATCTGGTTCTTCATCAGGTTCTTCATCAGGTTCTTCATCAGGTTCTTCATCAGGTTCTTCATCAGGTTCTTCATCCAGTTCTTCATCAGGTTCTTCATCAGGTTCTTCATCTGGTTCTGAGGTCTGCAACCTTCAACACTTCAGACCCAGAAAGAGCCACAAACCGTTTTAAGAATCGTTCCTTTAGCTGTTCTGATGAACATTTATTTCCTTAACATAAATATAGTGTCAGTCTAATAATAAAAGGAAATAGTTTATAACTTTTGACAGAGGTTTAGGTGACATCCTTTCAAAATAAAAGACACCCTGCATCATATTTGATGATCTGAATGCAGTAAATGGATGAAGTGTCGTGTCAGCAGTGGAGAGAAAACATTTATTTTACTGTTGATTTCAGCCAGAAGTGAATAAATCAGAACCAAGTGACTCGTGAGGAACAATCTTTTAAATCCTTTCATTTTACATTTACATTGTAATCTGATGTTCTTTAAGAGGGATTCTTGGTGATAAAAGATTCTGAAAATCCGTTCAAATGTTTTAGTACGACTTTGAAGAAGCTGCATTTGAATTTAAAATAGAACATCCTGCAGATCAGATGCATCAACAGTGATGGCATCTGGACCTGCAGGTCACCTGGATGAACGAGTCTTCAGGTTCAGGTGAGCTTTCACACCTGACAGACCCAGAGGAGCATCAGAGCATACACTCACACTGGATGGGACTACTTCCGTCTGAAAGTCATTGAGAGCTGAGCTGCTCCTGCAGGAGCTGAAGGAGATCTTCAGTGTTCTAATCAAGTCAGTCTGAAAGTCGCTGTCGCCCCCAAGTGGATCGATCCTGTAACTGCAGCTGTGTGAGTTTAAATTAAACCGTTTCCTGTTCCTGATGCATCTAAAGACTTCACTGTGATGGAGGATGAACGTTTCTGCTCGTTTATAATGTTTATGACAAACAAAACTGAAGAAATGAACAAACAGGAAGCTGTAAACCTTCACAATAAAACTTCAGTCTGCTTTTATTTTGTCAGAACACAAACTGCACTTGAACTTTAAGGCACTTGGAGAAGCAAACAAACAAACAAACAAGTAGTGCTTGAAACGTTACACATTGAAATATGCATGTTAGTCAATAGTAGTAAAATACTTTACAGGAGTATCAAAGTTTGTTCTGAAATAAATATTTTCTTTAAAAAAAGATTTAATTTCTCACTTTCAGTAAAAAAAACAAACAATAATCAGAGATGAAATATAAACTGTAGATAACTGCTGTCATCAGCTGTTCTGTTTGGATCATGGAGTCAGTGAATGCATCACGCAGCTGCAACATACATGTGCAGGTAAAACGGCATCATTCAGTCTTCATGTTCATGGAAACAAAAGATCTCTGCAAAAAAGCAGCTCATTATACAAACGTTTGTTAACACTGGAGTGAATGTTAGTGTGCAATCAAGTCCGGAGAAGGACGGGAACGTTCAGGAGACTCAGATCCATGGAGACAACCGGGAATTCCCGTTTGATCTGACAGGAAGACAGAAGATGAAGCCGAGGAGAAATCTGAGCTCATTTCATTGAAGGAGTCGCTAAAAACCCTGAAGCTCGTCGTGGTTCTCGTTTCTTCAGGACTTCTGCTGCTTGGAGGAGTGTTTCAGAGGTCATCTCATCTGCGATGGTCACGTGAGGTGCATCATGGGATATGGAACAGCA